>SJYA01000979.1:17186-73166 GCA_006410615.1 Neotragus moschatus | reverse complement strand
TGAGTCTGAGTGAACTCTAGGAGTTGGTGGACAGGGAGGCCTAATGTGCTGCGATTCATGGGGTCGCAAAGAATTGGACTTGACTGAGAGACTGAACTGAATCTTTTCACACTATTTAAAAAAAAAAAAAACCAAAAAACCAGCAAAGGATCCTCCTTCTCTCCTAAAAGATATATTAACAGAGACTCAACCGAACCCATTTCGAGAGTAAGGATTTACAAGCTGCAGGGGACTACATATGGGCTTCCCTGGTGACTCAGAGGGTAAAGAATCTTCATGTCAATGTAGGAGACATGGGTTCGATCCCTAAGTTGGGAATATCCCCTGGACTAGGAAATGGCAACCTACTACAGTATTCTTGCCTGGAAAAATCCCACAGACAGAGAGGAGCCTGGTGGGCTACAGTCTAGAGGGTTGCAAAGGGTTGGACATGGCTTAGTGTCTAAACAACAACAAAAGAAAGAAACTGCAGTGCACTTTGTCTCTCTTTGTTCAGTTACTTGGAAAATCAATTGTGGTAGAAGTTTCCTCTTTTATTTGGTCTTTAATCACAGATTATCTGCTAAAAAAGGTGAAAATAGGTAGACATTCAAATGAGTTGATGGACACATCACCTACTTATACTTCTATAGTCACAGTTTCATGAGAGTGTTTTTCATCATGAGTCACTAAATTTTTAAAATGCATAGTTACTGATCATATAGAAATAGGCCCTACTGAATGAAAATATTCTATTGAATATTTTCTTCATTCTAGATTCAATTTAAAATGATTCCCCATGTCCCTTGAGTACTTTTGAACTTAACATTAGTTTTCCTAAGTAATTTTTTTAATCAAAGTTTACTTCTGTTTATTCTGTCATGTGTTTTTCATTTTTGCTTTTTCTTATTTTTTTTCCCCAGCCAGATACAGGTTTCTTAAAAAAGGTACTTTATACCTTCTAAGTTAATTTCAGGTAAATTAGTATTTATTTTGCATCTGCTTTGGTCAACAGATTGGGATTGTTTTATCTCAAAATTATTTTATTCTCAAAAAATGTTAGAATTATAATCTAAAAATGTATATTTAGTGCTTTATCTGTAGTGATAAAGAAATGCTGTGTGAACTGTTACCAGGGATTCAAATTTGAGAAAATATTGATAAAAGGTGTGAACCAATAGAAAATATCTGTCCTCTGATATTCAAATTTTAATCAATATATACACTTTCCTCTCTGACAAAGGTACTTGGAAGCAAGAACTATGTTAAGTAATACCAGTTTACAAATTTCTGTTTTTCATGTTTACAGATAATTTGTGTGATTATTTCTGTTAAGTTCATTCTGTTTCATTACAATTTCCCAAAGCTGTGGGTGTAGCTAATATTCCATTGCCCTTGTGTGTTTCCCCTTCCCTCTGGAATTAAGTATATGTCAAACATGTATTGCTACCCAGATGGCAAAGCGGTAAAGAATCCACCTGTCAATGCAGGAGACACAGGAGATGGAGACACAGATTCGATGCCTGGGTCAGGAAGATTCCCCTGGAGGAGGAAACGGCAACCCACTCCAGTGTTCTTGCCTGGAGAATCGCATCGACAGAAGAGTCTGGCAGGCTGCAGGCCATGGAATCACAAAGAACCGGACATGACTGGGCATGTGCACGCATTTACTAGCTGTCATTCATGTAAGGCAATTAGTTGCTCATGAGAATGCCATCGACAATACTCAGGTTGTGGCAACTGACCTATGTTTTTCCACTGGAACTGTGTTTAGACCAGAACATCAGCAAAAAAATAAAAACAAGGAACTCAGTTCCGCCAGAGGCAGATGCAAGGAGAGGAAGAGCAGACACATCCAAGGTGCATCCTCGTGTGAATGATGAAGACAGCAGGTGCACAGAGAAGCAGGTAGATGGAGGGGGTGTGGAATGAGTGACGAAGAGGTGAGGCTCGGGAAGCATTCTTTTGGTGTATGGATGAAAGGAAATGTGCCTGAAAGATCACAGACCCAATACCTTTTCCCCAATACTAGCAGCTTTTGTTTTTCCCTCAGTGGACCTTATTTTAACATTAAGTTGCATAACTCAGCTAGCTGAGTCAACTTAAACTATAGACCAGGTTGGCAGAAAAAAAGCAACATATTCAAGCAAAGGAAATGTAGGAGAAAACATATGAGCACTCTCTGTATATAGTGATCTTCTGAGTTTACTCCTAAGGGATAAGCTACAATGAAGTAAATTAATGATAATTGAAATTTAACTCCTAAAGATATCCCCAGAGATAAACATTCCCTTAAAAATTAACTGCCATAGCTTGCTGGAATAATGGCCTCTATTTGCTGAGTACACATATTAATGGGGCTTCTGCATATAGACATTGTTCTTTTTTCTTCTGCTTCTTGGCATTTGCAGGTTGTGCTTCTATTCTATGAGCTAGAATAGCTCCTCTCAAACTTGACTGTAGAAGTAAAACATGAGGTTTTAGGTAAAGATGCAGACTTTGATTCAGTGGACCCTTAGGTGAGGCTGAAGTTTCTGTATTCCTAACCAGCTTGGAGGTGATATGATGCTGCCAATCCATTGACCACACTTTGGACAGCACTGACATAATAAAACAGCTGGCCCTATTCTCTGAATTATCTCTGGTTTTCTTTTTTAATTAATTATTTATTTGGCTGCACCAGGTCTGAGTTGTGGCACGTGGAATCTTTTAGTCATGGCAGGTGCAGCACGTGGGTTCAGTTCCCTGAACAGGGATTGAACCCGGGGCCCCTTCTTTGGGAGCACAGAGTTTCAGCCACTGAACCAGTGGGGAAGTCCCTTGGCATTACCTCACTCGAGCCAACGTTATGAGTTGAATTGTGTCTACCCCTCAAAAAAGATATGATGAAGCTCTAACCCCTGGTATCTCAGAATGTAAACTTATTTGGAAATAGAAAGGGTCTCTACAAAGATGATTAAGTCAGTAGAGTAGGCCCTTATCTAATATGACTGGTGTCCTTATAAAGAGGGGAACTTTGGACCCAGAGACAGAGACTCGCAGAAGGAAGATGATGTAAGGACACCAGGATAAGATGGCTATCTACAAGCTGAGGAGAGAGGCCTGGAACCGGTCCATTCCCAGTAGCCTTCAGAAAGAGCACGGACCTGCCAGCAACTTGATTTTAGACTTCCGGCCTCCTGAAGTGTGAGACAGTACATCTCTGTTGTTTAAGCCACCCAGCTTGTGGAATTTTGTTATGGCAGCCTTAGGAAAGTAGTACAGATTAGTATTAACAGCTTTTCCCTGACACCTTTCTCCTCTCTGACACTTCTGAACCATTTCAGTACACCACTAAACTTAGTACAACGTCAAGAATGGGAGAGTGAAATTCCACACACAGATAAGGTAACACAGAGGGGAAGGCCATCTTTCTCAGGTCTGCCCAAGACAAAAGCTTGGATTGGCCCTAGAGTTGCTGCAGGCGTTAATCATGGCACAGGTTAAATCTACTGTCTGGGTTAGTTCCCCTTGTGTGTGTGTGCCTGCTAAGTTGCTAAAGTCATGTCCGACTCTGTGACTCCATGGCCTGTGACCTGCCAGGCTTCCCAGGCTTCCGTGTGATTCTCCAGGCAAACAAACTAGAGTGGATTGCCATGCACTTCTCCAGGGGATCTTCCCGACTGAGGGATCAAACCTGCGTCTCCTGCATTGGCAAGCGGGTTCTTTACCACTACCACCACCTAACCCTCAAAGGACATAGCCTTAGACTTTTGTGAATCTCTAAATTCTCAAATGCTTCTATAAAGAATAATTTCCTTCAGAAAATGAAACTTGGAGTGGCCCTTTAATAATCCTATATGCATAGACCTAAAATAAATTATGAAGGCACTGAAATGGTTTTACACATCATTTTTTTTGTTTTTGCTTTTGCTATTTAGCACATCTGGTTGATTCCTTTTTACATAGATCATTGGTGCTGCCAGATTTGAACTCCATCATTTATTCAAAATTGCCCTTGTCTATGAATTCCCACTTGTTTCTACCTCTTCACATTGTGCTTCATACCTTACGAAGTGCTTTTCTTTATGAAGCCATTTTTCTGCAATGAACCAAAGCTGTTCTATTTTTGTTTTTAAATCACACTATGAAAGTTACTAAGTTTGCAGTGAATACAAGTAGAAAGAACNTCCACTTGTTTCTACCTCTTCACATTGTGCTTCATACCTTACGAAGTGCTTTTCTTTATGAAGCCATTTTTCTGCAATGAACCAAAGCTGTTCTATTTTTGTTTTTAAATCACACTATGAAAGTTACTAAGTTTGCAGTGAATACAAGTAGAAAGAACAATCCATATAGATTTTTATGTGAAAAGAGTAGGAAAGAATGGGGTACACTGATCTTACTCAGTAGCTAAATGATGGGTCTGGACAAATCAGTCTCACTCCAAACAGGATTCAAATACATTCCTCAGCAAAGTGACAAATTACTCAAGATCGCTGCATTCATTTTAAAACAGTAAAACACAAGCTTCCAAGGTCTGTGAAAGTCAAGGGCAGGGAGTTCTTNTTTCCTTCAGAAAATGAAACTTGGAGTGGCCCTTTAATAATCCTATATGCATAGACCTAAAATAAATTATAAAGGCACTGAAATGGTTTTACACATCATTTTTTTTTGTTTTTGCTTTTGCTATTTAGCACATCTGGTTGACTCCTTTTTACATAGATCACTGGTGCTGCCAGATTTGAACTCCATCATTTATTCAAAATTGCCCTTGTCTATGAATTTCCACTTGTTTCTACCTCTTCACATTGTGCTTCATACCTTACGAAGTGCTTTTCTTTATGAAGCCATTTTTCTGCAATGAACCAAAGCTGTTCTATTTTTGTTTTTANGTTGACTCCTTTTTACATAGATCATTGGTGCTGCCAGATTTGAACTCCATCATTTATTCAAAATTGCCCTTGTCTATGAATTTCCACTTGTTTCTACCTCTTCACATTGTGCTTCATACCTTACGAAGTGCTTTTCTTTATGAAGCCATTTTTCTGCAATGAACCAAAGCTGTTCTATTTTTGTTTTTAAATCACACTATGAAAGTTACTAAGTTTGCAGTGAATACAAGTAGAAAGAACAATCCATACAGATTTTTATGTGAAAAGAGTAGGAAAGAATGGGGTACACTGATCTTACTCAGTAGCGAAATGATGGGTCTGGACAAATCAGTCTCACTCCAAACATGATTCAAATACATTCCTCAGCAAAGTGACAAATTACTCAAGATCTCTGCATTCATTTTAAAACAGTAAAACACAAGCTTCCAAGGTCTGTGAAAGTCAAGGGCAGGGAGTTCTTNTACACTGATCTTACTCAGTAGCGAAATGATGGGTCTGGACAAATCAGTCTCACTCCAAACATGATTCAAATACATTCCTCAGCAAAGTGACAAATTACTCAAGATCTCTGCATTCATTTTAAAACAGTAAAACACAAGCTTCCAAGGTCTGTGAAAGTCAAGGGCAGGGAGTTCTTGATTTTGGTACTTAGCCATTTCTGAATATAGTTCATCTCAGTTTTTAAGCTCTTTGTGGTTCCCAACTGGGGGTGGTACCACTCCCTGAAGGGATGTATGGAGAAGTGTAGGAGTATTTGAGTTTTCACAAGAAATGGAGGGAGTTATTGGCATTTAATGGGCAAGGCCTGGGGAAACTAAATAAAGCAAAGCAAGAGATAATAAATCTTTGCCCCTCACCAAATGCCTACAGCTTCTCTATGTTGAGGTCCTCCGCCCATTTGGACATTTCTTTAAGATTAATGGTCTTTCCAGTTTGGGCTCTGGGTTCACCTCTTGACTTCTACCAGAAACCATGCTGACTTCACAGGTTTCTTTGTCTCTGATTTAACAGGTGTGTCATTCCTTTGCATGTTCAAAGAATGCTGGCTTCTCACCCTCTTCACTTATGGGCTGTAATAAGGAACACATTGTGTAACTAACATATCTATTCTGGATTGCTGGAGGTGTTTTAGCATTATAGACAAATCTAACACTGTATTTCAGACAGGATATCTTGACGATGTTTTTAAGCATTCTTTTTACCACCATCCACCTCTCTCCATTATTACAGTTATGGTCTCATTTCTTCCTTTTTTTACTTCTTTCTTCAAACACAAATAAACACTTGCTCTAAGACATGGTGTTAAGACTCATGGAAGAAGGTTACATATAATGATAATCAGATCTTCCTTCTGGTATAGTCAGATTTACCATCTTTTATTTCTCATTATTTATTTTCTTATTCTCCTTGATAACTTTTCCCAACTTTAAGCTTTTGTCTGATCTGAAAAAAAAACTCACTCCTCCACAAAACTGTGGCGATTATATTTGCTAAAATATCTCCTTTCGCATCTATATTGATTAGCTTTTAATGATTTTTCCCACCGAAAAACAAGTCTACATGCATATTTTATCATTTTAACCTTAAAATTTGTAATGTATGCTAACGTCAGAGATGTTACAAACTGGAGCTTAAAAGGTTAAACAACTTTCCCACAGTAAAACAACTTGTTCATGGATTTCAAAACAGGTCTAACAGCCCCTAATGCCTGTGTTCTTAATGAATATAAAATATTCCTGATAATTAAAATCACCTTCTTGTGACTGCCAGTGAACTTTTTATGCCCTACTTTTAAATCTCAGCATAGACGCGCTTGACCTTCATTCTCAGCGCCTTGGCTAAATTCATCACGACTGTTTTAGAAAAGCGGTATTACCTTCCAAGTTTCTATTGAAAAAAAAAAANAAACTGAGTAGCACACTGTCTTTGCAATAGCAGTCATCTCCTGATCTGCTGTTCTCACTCTATATTTAAATAATAATAAACCCAACATTTTAATTATTTCTTTAATTTTTGAAATCTTTACTTAGTTTTGTTTTTAAAGTTTTGACCATGCCACATGGCATGTGGGATATTAGTTTCCCGACCAGGGATTAAAAACTTGCCCCATACATTGGAAACAAAATCTTAACCACTGGGCTCCCAGGGAAGTCTCCGAAGCCTACATTTTAAAGTTGAGTTCTTATACTAACTTATAAAGAAAGGAGATACTTCCTTATGGCTACAAAATTATTCCTCTTAATACATTGATGTGTTCTGATAAGAATTATTCAATATACAAATCCCCTACTACAGGAGAACAGGACTGAGAGAAGGAACAGGCTCTAGTGTGTTTTATACTTTATCATAAAATATATTTCTAAGCAGGCTGATCTTGAAAATACTCCATCACAAAAGAACATCTAAGAGTCACTTTGTATTGACTTTGGAGTGTTGGAATAGAATTCTTGAACATTCCCTTACGATCCAAAATGTTTGTAACAGGACACTCTGCAATAATTTTTTGGTGATGGTTTCTTGGCCTTTAGAGATATCTGGAAATTGTAATTTTATTCTCTTGAAGTGACTACTCAAATTATATATGGATGAAAATTGTTTGCCTATTAAAATGTAAAGAGCTTAATTGGCTGTTAGTATTTAAGAATTATTTATTTTATGTGGTAGAGGGCAGCTATTGGAGGGGCTGGTTAAACACTGGGGTCAGGTTTGAAGCCTGCCCAATGGGGCTTCCCAGTTGGCCCTAGTGGTAAAGAATACCCCTGCCAATGCAGGATACATCAGAGACTTGGGTTCGATCCGTGAGTTGGGAAGATCCCCTGAAAGAGGGCATGCCAACCCACTCCAGTATTCTTTCCTGGAGAATCCCATGGACAGAGGAGCCTGGTGGGCCACAGTCCATGCGGCTGCAAAGAGTCAGACATGACTAAAGCAACTTAAGCATGTGCTAGTAGAAATAATTTAAGGATTGTAAAAATAGGACTTATACTGGTTGTAAAAAATGTGTAAAAAATATGGCGATGCATTTTATGTGGAGGTCTGTCACAATCTGGGCCCACCTGCTAGCAACCAGACTCTGCCCATCCTGTTTACTTAGAAGACACACTGGATTCAAGACAGATGAGGCAGACCTCTTGAGAAGACTTGTAGAAATGTTTTTCATCACGGTCTCCAGTGGAGAACTGCCTGCAGCCACCTGCTCCTCCAGCAGCTGCCAGGTTCTTGCAGCCAAGGGATCCACTAAGCAGTCCAGAGATTATCTGGGCACTCTATAGCCTCAGGGGGACATCTACCAGAAAAACAGATAATACACTCTGCCTTCCACGTTTCTTGTCCAGAAACAATCTGGGTCTACTTTAGGGAACCTTGAAATAATAATTAAAAGTTGTGTGAATGCTCATGGCTTCACCTGAATGTACAGTACTTCATGAGGAATTAATATGCAAAATAGAACTTAATTACCTTAATGCTAAGCTGGTGGCTCAGATGGTAAAGCATCTGCCTGCAATGTGGGAGACCTGGGTTCGATCCTCCGGTCAGGGGGATCCCCTGGAGAAGGCAATGGCAACCCACCCCAGTACTCTTGCCTGGAAAATCCCATGGATGGAGGAGCCTGGTAGGCTACAGTCCATGTGGTCACAAAGGGTTGGACACAACTGAGCGACTTCACTTTAAGGTAAAAAAGACAAACGATACTACTTTGGACCAATCCCATACACTACAAATCATATTTAATCTCAATATACCAAGAGTCTTCATGACAGGGTAACTATGTTGCTGTGTGCAAACATTTCTTGATAAAGGTTTCAAAGCCCAGTAGCAGACTAGATGGCTAAGACCATGAATAGCAGAAACACTAAGTGAGACAGACATGGTCATTGCCTGCATGGGAGCCATTTATCAATCCATTATTTCCCAGTGATCTTCACACTCCCTGCTCAGAGAGGGAACACTTGTCTCTTGATCTCAGGGAGGTGGGTTTTCCTCCAGGAAGTAAATCATAAATTGCTTTCTTACCCAAGAAGAAGAGATTGAGTGTAGGTCAAAAGAAAGAAGGTTCAGTAAATTAAGGATTTACCAAGTTTAAAGTCTAGAATCAGGTATAAAGCTAAAAGAAGAAAGGAAGAGCGAATACAATGTGTTAAGAAAATTAAGCCTTAAAAGAAAAAATAGTGATAAGCATCAAATACATAAATAAAGCCTAATCTTTTCCTTTAACTAGGAGTAGTTAATTGCATAGACATAAATGTGTTTGCACAGACTGGCATGTGCTTTGAGGTCAGTACCTATAATCTCTAAATCTTTTTAAACCTCTTTGTATGCTATGGTAAGCTAGTTATCTAAAGAATAAATGTGGACACTAGTTAAGGCATTTCTTGGCTGCTTACACTGATTGTGGTTCATTAAAGAGATGACAAATTTTCTAAGGGGGAAAGTGACCATGGGTACAGATGGACACACCACATTCAAACATATCAGACTGCACTCATCATAGAGACAGGTCTTCTCTGGTGGCTCAGCGGCAAAGAATCTGCCTCCAAAGCAGGAGACACAGGTTCAATCCCTGTATTGGGAAGATCCCCCGAAAAAGGAAATGGCAACCCACTCCAGTTGCCTGGGAAATCCCAGGGACAGAGGACCCTAGCAGGCTACAGTCCATGGGGTCGCATGAGTCAGGCGGGACTTGGCAACTAAACCACAACCACCACCATCACAGAGACAGGGATACTCTGGTGTTTATAAAACAATGATAAGAGGTCCTCCTCTACCTCTTTTCAGTCCTGGTGATAATGTGATGTCGCTGCTGCTGCTGCTACTGAGTCACTTCAGTCGTGTCTGACTCTGTGCGACCCCACAGACGGCAGCCCACCAGGCTCCCTTATACCCTTTTAAAGAAGCAGTCAAATTTTAGATGGAGGCAGCCGAAAAGTCAAGGTATTAATAGCACAGATTCTAATATGGAAAGGCCAACTAATCATGAATTCTTTGTACACCTCAGGTTTCATGTCTATCATATGAAAATATTTCTGTCCTAAATGCATAGAAAGCAAGACAATGTTAGATTCAAGTGTTTTCTGCTCACCATTCCAGTGTTGTAACGAAGCCTAAAAGCAAATGAAGACAGTGGATCCCTGGGGCTCAGCAGTTCAAGTGTATGTAGCGACAGCTGACATTCTAGTTTACAAGATCAGTGTCTGACATAATTCAAAAGTGGGACAAAAAAATTTCATATTGTATATTGTTTGTTAAGTGTTTTGAACAATTTCAATGTTTACTGCATTTTAATACATCTTATGTTACTTTACTAGCTTTCCAAATCTACCTAAATGAAAACAAATTTTAAATAAAAATTTTAAATCTATATTTTTAAACAAATTCTAATTTTATCAATCTAGAAAACAGAACTCAAGTTGATTAAGACAAATAAATATATTCCACAGGTAGGTTGAAACCATGTCTTATTAAGAAATTTTGCTCTGGGCTTCATTTCTGCACACTCTGAATTTCCTTAAATATGCTATTGTTCTTTCATTAGATTTATAAATTTGAGGATTGGAAGTACTTTTCATATCCCAGTGCACTTACTCCTCATTTTAACATATTGTTTTCCTCTCCCTGTAAAATTTGATAGCTTTTCAAACTTTTGCTCATCCTATTTTCACTACCCAATTCCCAAGAGCTTTCTTTTTTAGAGCATGTGTTTTATTAATACAAATCTCCTGTATATTTTTTTAGATATAATAATACACTGTATCTCCTTTACATTTTGCATAAGTCCGTTAAGTAGCTAACACACAAAACTGGTGCAGCATTAAGGCCTGTCAGCTTAGCCAAGGGTACATTTTGGATTCCTGTTTCATTCCTAGTAAGCACATACTCCATGTCCCCACATGCCTTCGCAAACACACACTGCAGTTGTATTGTCCTTGTGCACACAAAATGCAAAGTTCCAAAATTTAAAATATGCTGCTAACAAAAGCTTTAGGAGCTGATTAAATTAATAAGGACATCAAAATATAGCTAAGCAAAATTTGTTTTTCTTTTGATTCTCAGTTTCTTTTTTAAAAATTATACCCTCCCCCCACCACACACACACACCATTGGCCAAGCATAAGTTTTCATTTCCACAAGCGAAAACACAGAAAACTTCCCTGTTACTCTTATCACCAGATCAGACCCTAAGGCACTCTGCTTTCTCCAAAGTTTCACCTACTAAAATATGAGCAAAGAATACACCCCAGCAAGTATTCCAAAAAAACAGCAATCCAGATTTCTATCGGAAGCAATTCTCACACGCTTTCAAATCAGCGCTGGAATCCTGTCTATGAACAGCTCTATCATTTGGCAGCAGCGATCAGTGAAAGAATCCAAGCAAACGGCACCAAACTGTTCACATCGCAGGCTAAGAACAGCAGTTCTTCCAATCTGTTGCCATAATTTGGACACCGTGCAGCAAATGGATCATGACAGAAAACAATAAATAAAACCACAGACAGTCTAGGTCTTGAATTCGCAGCGACAGAAACCTCCCCAAATGAGCAAACACAATCGACAGCAATACCTGGCAAGTTGTCTCCAAAGTAATGAGAGAGCACCCAGCTCTCACCTTGCACAAACACAGACTTCAGTGGTCAGTGACAAATGCAGGCTGCGCTTGCAGGCTGGGAGAGGGAGTCAGCTGCTCTGTCCTGAGCCGTTTAAACAGTTCAGCCCTGCTGCCGCTCGGGTCCTACTCTCTGTTGGTTCCCGACAGTTTCTCCCATGACTCCATCACGCAGGAATGGAAACCAACCGCTGCCCTTGCCCCAGCACTAGCAGGCTCCCCGGGTACTGAGCTCAGGTAAAAATGCTGAGTCGTGCAAGGTCATTGCAAGGTGAACGGGGGGCAAAAGGAATGAACAGGGGAAAGGGAGGGACCATCAAGGAAATACTATAAACTTAAGACACCTTGCTTTTCAAGAGATTTTGAACTCCATAAATCAGAGCTGCAACAATGGTCAGAGAAGTAGTAAATCTGAGAAGCCCCAAATGGCTCGGTGCCAATCTGCTAAGCCAGAGGCACTCTTGAGTAATCTCTCTCTCTCTCTCTCCCCCTTCCCTCTCTTTATCTCTGTGTGTGTGTCACACACACACGCACACATACACACACACGGACTTCAGTGTAGCTATTCTAATAGATCAGACATCCTTTTCAAGCCAAAAAGTTTTTTGTACGCCCTTTTAGTGTGGTTGTTGCCCAGTCACTAAGTCATGTCCGACTCTTTGCAGTAACACAGCTTAAAGAAAAATCTTAGAAAATTAAAGTACTTGCCAAAATCAAAATAAAATAATTCTTTTCAGAATAAAACCATTTCTGCTCCATAAACTAATTCACATTAATGAAGTCTTGCTCTGGGGACCCATATTTGAATTATGTAAATCCCCCATATTAAAAAGACAGTAAAGATATATCTATTTCAGAGAAGACTGGGAAAATCAACTAAAACTTCTCATAAAGATTCTTGCCATCTTTTTCAAGATTCGTCTTGACTGATGCACATTTTAATTTGGAGAGATTTCAGAAAGGTGTTTCTGGCCTAAAATATAATCATTCTGCATGTAGATGTTCTAGGCAGATACAAACATGTTTATCAACGTTTCCCTGTAACATCTGTCTAGGTGCTTTTTAAAATTGGGATACAGTTGCCTTATAGTGTTGTATAAACAAATGAAGCAGGTATATGTGTATGTGTGTATATATACATCCCCTCATTTGTGGCCCCCCTCGCATTCCATCCCATCCCACCCATCTAGATCGTCATAGAACACCGACTGAGCTGGGTTCCCTGCCCTACACAGCAGGCTTTTATTTATCTTATTTTGGTTTTCCTATCTGAAGTGGAGAAGAAACAGTTTTTAAGCTTGCGAAAACATTATAAAACAGTATTTCTCTTTGTTTTCTTTTTTATTCTTATAGGTAAACCATTCTTCACTGAAGATTAGATTGATCGCATTAACAGGAAATCATTCTTAACTCTTTAACCAATTTGCTCTCCCCTCCTTCTCCAACCATGTAACATGAACAACTCATCCAACCTCCTAAACATTGGGTTTATAATCTATAAAGTGGGGATTTACTGCCAACGTCTGCTTTGGCTCTCTGCTGGGTCAATATGAGGATGAAATGAGACAGCACGTAGGAGCAAATCTTTATAAACTGCAGAGGGCTAGAAAAAAAAAAAATTACTTACTGCTTTTTCCACCCTTCTGTTGCCCTAGTTTGGTACTGGGACTAGTGAATTACTTTCTGTGTACTCAAGGAGGACTCCTCAGGCTTCATGGGAGAGTGTTTGTTTCAAGTAGGCTATAAATAGAGTTCAAGATTTTATTGAACTGCTGTCCTCCTGGTGGCGGATCTTGACGGCAGTGACCACGTGGCCAGAGTCAGCCCTCTGTGAACAACATAAGATCTGTCTGGTCTTTGAGGACAAATGAGACCAGCTGAAAGCCTGGTAGAAAACGCTCTCGTGCATGGCTGGTTTCACGGTTTTTGGTGTCTAGGAGTAAGACTGTGTTTAAGGATGTTGCCCAGGCGGATTAATGAAGGGGAAAGTTTGGGGAGAGAATGCCAAGTTCACTGCTGAGTTAATTCAGTAACAAATGCATCAGGCCATTCATGCTAATGTTCCTAAAATTATGTATGCATTATTTGGAAATTAGGTTGAGGGAGGGTAAAGGAAGGAGACCAATGGGAAACAGGAAAGGAGTTAACCTATGAACATCTGTCTGCTGAGACACACAGGGCTGGGGGCTTCACAAATGTTATCTCAGTCAATCCTTGTAGATGCTATGAGGTAATTGGTGTTATTCTCACTGTATTTTTTTAAATTTAAATTTATTTATTTTAATTGGAGGCTAATTACTTGACAATATTGTACTGGTTTTGCCATACATCAACATGAATCTGCCACGGGTGTACACATGTTCCCAATCCTGAACCCCCCTCCCTCCTCCCTCCCCACTGTATTGCTGTTGTTCAGTCAATCAGTTGGGTCCGACTCTTCATGACCCCATGGATTGCAGCATGCCAGGCTTCCCTGTCCTTCACTATCTCCCAGAGTTAGCTTAAACTCAAGTCCATTGAGTGGATGATGCCATTCTATCCCATTTTATCAGTGAAAATAATTTGCTTGCACCCTGTTACTGGTGAGTGGTGGGCCTTGAACTACAATCATGGTCTGCCTGGCCTTGAACTTGGAGGAAATCTGTTGATCTATAACTTCCTCAAAAGAAGAACAAAAATAAAATGTGCTTTATAAATAGAGGGAGCACAGAAGATAAGAATGCA
The DNA here is from genome assembly GCA_006410615.1 of Neotragus moschatus. Lineage (NCBI taxonomy): Eukaryota > Metazoa > Chordata > Mammalia > Artiodactyla > Bovidae > Neotragus > Neotragus moschatus. The sequence continues at coordinate 58,988 of SJYA01000979.1, read as the reverse complement.
ATTATCACAAAACCTAGAGAGTATCTGCCAGGCAAGTTAGCTTTTATAAAGAGCACAGAAGTTTAGAAAAAGTTTTGTTTTTGTTTTTAAAAGGAAGTTGATGTAGGATACAGACAAAAAATAATAGTTTTTGCTAATGTATGCCTATAATTCTTTTTTTTAATGGATCTGGCCTGTCTTCAAGCTGAAGATGAATATTTATTTTTTACAGAAAGGAACAGAATATGTGTTTATTTTAAATTAATTTTTATTGGTGTACAGTAGCTTTATGATGTTGTATTAGTTTCTACTGTACAGCAAAATGAATCAGCCGTACATATACACACACTCTCCCATTTGGACTTCCTTCCAGTTTAGGTCACCACAGTGCATTAAGTAGAGTTCCCAGCTGCAGTGGTAAAGAATCTGCCTGCCAATGCAGGTATGGGTTTGATCCCTGGGTTGGGAAGATCCTCTGGAGAAGGAAATGGCAACCCATTCCAGTATTCTTACCTGGAGAATTCCATGGACAGAGGAGCCTGGTGGGCTACAGTCTATGGGGTTGCAGAGTCAGACGTGACTGAGCAACTGAGCACACGTCCATATGCTACACAGTATATTCTGAAGATGTGAGTTTAGAGGTGTTTCTATATAGTAGACTACCACTCTGTTTTTCATGAGTATTGTTTTATTTTCATTTGCTTAAATTACAAGATCCTTAGAAATGCTCACAAAGGAGCAAGGCAATCTCTTACCCTTAAATATAGCAGACAAGGCATTTTTTTTCAACTATAATTTGGAGTACTGTATCAGAGTCCCAATTTTCAGTTTCCTGAGTCTGGGGATATTAATAAAACACCAGGTTCTTTCTACTAGTTTTATTGGAATGCTAGAAGCAGAGCCTGAAATGCAGCCCTGCATGGTATGTATTTCTGCTCTCCTCATTTTAAGTGGCACTGCCAGCTGAAAGAGAAACCTTGAAATTATATCTGCAAGCCAGCAGGGCAATTCACACCAAATCCTTCACACAGGGTAACTGTTCCTGCCTTCAGTCTCCCTTTCCCATATTTTTACAATCTTCTCTGAGAATGCCACTGGCTGATGATCCTTTGCCTCTGCTTTTAATACCCTCATCTGCAAACTGCACCATCCAACATCACTTCATAAAACCAGCCTCTTCATCTTTGCCAAATCTAGCCGTAAAAAGAAAACTACACTTCAAAATCTTGGAGCTAGAATCAGGGTGTTACAGATATTTTTTTTAAAGAGATAAATATAACTGGGCCACTGATTAAACTAGTAATAAGTCAAAATAAATAGCAGAGAAAAAGAATAAAAACAGGGACTTTAATATTTTTTCAGGTTAAATTCTGAATAAAAAAAACACAAAAGCACTAAAATAGCCAATTAGCCCACATAAAAGAAGGTAAAAGGCCTTAAGCTATTTGGCCTTCATTTCATTGCTATTTTTTGCTCAGAATACACATTGTGACACTTACTACAACCCTCTTGTTCTGTGGCACCATATTTAACTAAAGAGCAAGTAAAAATGTTACTCTATAGGGAAGCCTGTGACGACATACATGGTGGTGGTTTAGTCTCTAAAGTCATGTCTGATTCTTGCGACCCATGGATTCTAGCCTGCCAGGCTCCTTTGTCCATAGGATTTCTCTGGCAAGAATCCTGGACTGAGTTGCCATTTTCTTCTCCAGCGTAGCTTCCTGCCCCAGGGACTGAACCCAGGTCTCCTGCCTTTCAGGCAGATTCTTTACCAACAAAACCACCATGCAGCAAAGTGAAACAGCTGCTTTCTCTTATTCCCAAACTTGTTTTATTTCTGAAGAAAGGCTAAAAACACAACCCTATCAGAATTATTATTTTTTTTTAATTTAGAAACTACTGCAGTGATCTTTTAACAAAATAAAAATCTACTGGCAAAGTTTTCAGTTCTCTCTCAAATCAAAAATAATGTAAAAGGAAACATACTTTCTGGCATTTTCTGCCAATTGTTATACTGTCCCATTAAAGCATTTGGTTTTTCAAACACTTCAGCTAGTGTTTTCCTGAGCACATTGCATTCTCTCTTTCTTTGTCTCAGAAACTTCATTTCGAGATCCTGGTTTCAGATCATGTAATACCATAAAAAAGGCTGAGCGCCAAAGAACTGAAGCTTTCAAAATGTGGTGCTGGGGAAGACTCTTGAAAGTCCCTTGGTCTGAAAGATCAAACCAGTCAGTCCTAAAGGAAATCAATCTTGAACATTCTTTGGAAGGACTGATGCTGATACTGAAACTTCAATACTTTGGCCACCTGAGGCAAAGAGCCAACTCATTAGAAAAGACTCTGCTACTGGGAAAGATTGAAGGCAGGAGGAGAAGGGGCTAAAACGGGATGAGATGTTTGGATGGCATCACTGACTCAATAGCCATGAGTCTAAGCAAACTCCAGGAGCAGTGAAGGACAGGGAAGACTAGAATGCTGTAGTCCATGGGGTCAAAAGAGTTGAACATGACTGAGCAACCAAATAACAACAACAAATGAAAAGAAACTTGCATTAAAGTTTAAGTGTATAAAGAAGGCGTTTGGAAGCATGGGCCAATATTTGCAATGGGTAAAAGGGCAAATAAGATGGTTTGGTTTTCTGCTTGGTTCTTCCTCCCTTTCCTTACCTTCCTGATGTATCCTACTGGCAGTATTTAACTTCACACAGATATGAAAGGAGGTCTGGCCTGCAGTCCTTAGAATCTTTCCATTTAGGGTCGAACTGGGTTCCTGTATGAGTAGAATTCGGTTGTTTCTAGTTTGTAATCTAATGAGAAAAATGATNTTCTTCCTCCCTTTCCTTACCTTCCTGATGTATCCTACTGGCAGTATTTAACTTCACACAGATATGAAAGGAGGTCTGGCCTGCAGTCCTTAGAATCTTTCCATTTAGGGTCGAACTGGGTTCCTGTATGAGTAGAATTCGGTTGTTTCTAGTTTGTAATCTAATGAGAAAAATGATTTTTCTAACACATTTTCCCCTGCCACTCCCTTTGATTTAATTTCTTTTCTTGGGCCTTAGAAACAACACCACATGATAATAACTATTATTAGTGATGGAGAGCAAATATTGTTAAAACACTGAAGGTCATTTAGGGAAAAATTTAAAGTAATCTGAAATGTGTAAGCTTTTAGATTGTCAATCATCTTATGTGGATGCTTAAAGATATATATGTCAGCTCTCCTAATGTATATACAGTCACAATTATGAAACTGAACACTTCCTGAACAGTAAAAATTTACTGTATCTTGAAATATAATTTTATTTTGTATTGAAGACATTTTTCCCCAGAAGGCAAAAAGATGTTTCTGTTCATATCTCTCTATGCTGTAAATAATAACTGTCCTGATTTTACTGAAAGTTTTCCTAAATATGTTCAAATGGTTTTAGAAAAAAATCCTTAGGAGTATAAATTAGGAGAGAAAAAAATTCTGAAGGTTGTCATTCTGTGAACCCAGGGAAAGGAATTTCTGGGTATTTAAAGTTGCTTTAAAATGTGCAATCAGGTGCATTGGACATATTTGAAATTTTCATAAAAATATAGTCTTGCAATATAATTGTCACCCATGTACAGTGTGACAGGCCATTATAGTCAGGTGGTCTGAGGAAAAGCTTTCAGTCACCTGGCAACCTGGGCTAGGTGATTATAGCCTCAAATGCTATTCCACCAATATCCTTCAGTAAGGGCTCCTTTTGGAAGCCTGGGACCCTCTGGGACCTGGGTACTTCTGTTTTCTACAAAGTAGGTCCTTGAGGGTAAAACCTTCAAAACCTCAGTGTCAATGTCCCTTGAAAGTGAAAGTGTTAGTCACTCAGTCATGTCCAGCTCTTTGGGACCCATGGACTCTAGCTCAAGGTTTCTCTATACATGGAGGGGCTTCCAAAGTGGCTCAGTGGTAAAGAATCCAGCTGCCAATGCAGGAGACTTGGGTTCGAGCCCTGGGTCAGGAAGATCCCCTGGATAAGGAAATGGCAACTAACTCCAGTATTCTTGCCCAGAGAATCCCATGGACAGAGGAACCCAGTGGGCTACAGTCCATGGAGTCCAGAGCTGGACATGACTTATCCACTAAACAGCAACATTAACAGCAATGAGACAACAGCAGAAATTTTATTTTTGATCTTTTTTTCTATTTTCTAAATATTCTGCAACAATCATTACTACCATGTAGTAAAGAGAAAGAAAATAAAGGAAGACAGAAAAAGAAGAAAAGAAACCCCAATAACTCTAGGTCATAATATTTGGGAATCATTTTTGAAAAAACATTTCGTAGTAATTCACCCATGTTTATAATTTCTGCAAGTGGAAACATTCAGTCTTTATATCTGTTATCATTTCTCTTACCAACTGTATTAAGTGTGTCTGTGTGCACATACAGAGAAAGAACATGACACACATCCAAGTACTTGTAAATACATGATCAGGGTTTTGGAATCACTGTGCTGTGCTTAGTCACTGAGTCATGTCTGACTCTTTGCAACCCCATGGATTGTACCTGCCAGGCTCCTCTGTCCCTGGGGGTTCTCCAGGAAAGAATACTGGAGTGGGTTGCCATGCCCTCCAGGGGATCTTCCCAACCAAGGATCGAACCCAGGTCTCCTGCAATGCAGGCGGATTCTTTACCATCTGAACCACCAGGGAACCCCTTGGTGGTTCAGTTGCTCAGTCATGTCTGACTCTTTGTAACCCCACAGACTGCAGAATGCCAGGCTTCCCTGTCCTTCACCATCTCCCAAAGCTTGCTCAAACTAATGTCCATTGAGTCAATGATGCCATCCAATCATCTTACCCTCTGTCCTCTTCTCCTCCCAACTGCAGTCTTTCCTAGCATCAGGGGTTTTTCCAATAAGTCAGTTCTTCACAAATTAGTGGAGTTTCAGCTTCAGCATCAGTCCTTCCAATGAGAATATTCAGGATTGATTTCCTTTAGGATTGACTGGTGTGATCTCCCTGCAGTCCAAGGGCCCCTCAAGAGTCTTTCAATACCACAGTTCAAAAGCATGCTTCAGCACTCAGCATTCTTTATGGTCTAACTCTCACACCCATACAAGACCATTGGAAAAACCATAGCTTTGACTATACAGACCTTTGTTTGCAAAGTAATGTCTTAACCCCTAATTATTCCTAAAAGGGAAATGATGAACTAACAGTATATACAATCAAGAAAATCTATTGTCTTCTAAAAAAAAGAGCTTGCTTTAGTGCATATTTTATAAAGTTCTGTTCTATAAAGTCAATATAAATTTATTTGGGAGTAACCAGGGTGCCTCAACTCACTCCAGTTTTCTGGAAATAATCCCATGGACAGAGGAACCTGGTGGACTATAGACCATGGAGCTGCAAAGAGTCGGACACGACTGAGCACTTGTTAGCAGCAGCAAGCAGGGCACTGCATTGCTGAAGTCACTTGGGCCTTACTTGCACTTTTGTTTGCGTTCTATATATCTTCTGACCTAACTAGGAACCAGCTGGTAGAGGACACAGGAGTTGCAAGAAAATAAACAAACATCAGCCTGTTAATTAAATGCCACTCAGGTCCTCAATTTATGTGTTTTTTGGGACCAGCTGTGTTGAGCATAAAGGTCTTGAGGCCAGTCAGGAGTATTTGGACTCAAGTTAAAATTCATTCACTTACTACTGTTTTATTCGTGTGTTTGTCTGCTTAAATAATATTTGAGGAATTGGAGAAATAGAAAGACTGAATTCATGCATATTGAGCACCTTAATTTTCAATAGTTAAGTCACAGACATATGTTTTCCTTTTGAATTGAATAAAAAATTTTCTAACATGCTCACAAGGATAAACAGGTTCATTAGATAAGCAGGAAGGGGATGGGTTTTGCTCTTTAAACAAAAAGTCAACACAAATAAAACTGAGAGAACACTATGCTTTTCAGATATTACTGAACTAGAGGATCAAAAATATAAAGGTGTGATATTCTCAAAACAACAATCTCCAACAGTGTTTAAGAAAAACAGTATTTTCTTCTACTTACTTATAGCTTTGTTTGGACTGTGACTAAACAAACGTGTGTGTTTGCGTTATTCCTACTTTTTAGTTGGGATACTATTAGAACTCCAGGGTTATTTTTGGAAGCTAAATAAAGTTTGAATACACTTAAATTATATATTTATGGCATGAATTTCATCTTGGTTGGTTAAAAATTTGAGAAACATGATTTATTCATTTATATAGAAATTATAGTAAAAGATCTGTTCTATGGATTCTGTTCGATTCGATTCTATCATGAAAAAAGACAATATTTTTTAGTTCATTCAAGAGGAATAATCACATTTCATCTTCCGTTTAAAATTTAGAACGAGTTTTTGTTTAAATTAAATATCTTAATATTAAAGAAAATGATACATATATATAGCTCCCTCAGCTATATCCTGTATGTGTGCATCTACTCTCCGTCTATATAATGCATACACACACATTCCAATCTTTATCCATATGTAGCATTTTATGTTGTTATTGTCATAGTTCATCTATAAATTTTTAAATGCTATTTCACTTTGAATATTTTATAAGCATTTTCCTTGTATCAAGAATCATCAAATGAGATACTGCAAAAGAAAAGCAAAATACTTTCAAATTATAAAATATATAAATAAAATTATTATTTCATTTGCTGTTTTCAATGTCTGAATAATATTCTTTTGCATGGTATAACACAGGTTATTTGTATGTTACTTTATTTGGAGGCATAAACTTCATTTTCAGGGTTTTCTTTTTAGTAAATTGTACTACCCACTACTTCCTAGTGGCTTCCCTGGTGGCTCCTGCCTGCAGTTCAGGAGACCAGGGTTTGATCCCTGGGGTGGGAAGATCCCCTGGAGAAGGAAATAGCAACCTACTCCAGTATTCTTGCCTGGAGAATCCCATGGACAGAGGAGCCTGGCGGGCTACAGTCCACGGGGTCGCAAAGAGTTAGACACGACTGAGTGACTTCACACACACACACTACCCACTACTAGGAATATTTCTGTTTTTCTGTAGATTTCTTTTTTCAAAGCCTTAGAATGAATTTCTAGGAAAAAGGATTGCTATGTTAAAAAGGCTAATCTAATTGGGAGCTTTATTCTGATGGCAAAAAATTAGCATATATTAATTTTAAAGTATGTCTGTTGGGGACAGAATGTGAGTGAATGAGCACATTCTTAAGTATTTGTTATAAATTATTTTGGATACTTTAATCCATATATCAATTTTTTGTGTTCTGATGGCTCAAGTTGTTTGTACAAATTTTGTAACCAGGCTTATTTTTATCCATAGAACAAGGACAGACATTTATCCCAATAAAACATTAGATACAAGCTGGTGCTGATCCCTGTTTCATTTATACATGAGGATAAGTTCTAAGTGATTCCTTATACATTCTGGTTACCATACATCTATGTCACCCAAAGAAACCACTGCAAATTTTACTTGATAAATTCCATGTGTGGATCCTTTGAAAGTCTCAAAGCACATCTTGCAATATGAAAAATATCATTAAAATTAATGATGGAAGAGAACAGCCATTGTTTCCATGTTGCAATTCATCAATCACTTATTCAGAGTAAGAGGCATATATAAATTTATTCACATTTTACTAGTGGCTTTAAAACTGTATCTTGATAGTCATTCAATCAGTTCAGTCAGTTCAGTCGCTCATTGTGTCCGACTCTTTGCCACCCCATGAGTTGCAGCACGCCAGGCCTCCCTGTCCATCACCAACTCCCGGAGTTCCCTCAGACTCACGGCCATCGAGTCAGTGATGCCATCCAGCCATCTCATCCTCGGTCGTCCCCTTTTCCTCCTGCCCCCAGTCCCTCCCAGCATCCAATATGTTCACATAATTTCCATATTACTTAATCTAGAAACAATAGAGTACATTATAACAGTGAAAACAAATTTGTTAGTCATATATAAATTTGCTTTATTAAATTGAACTTATCCAACTATATCAATAGAGCATTTTTAAGGAATTATACTTAACTATGAGGCAGGAGTTTCATCCTATTAGCCTACAATAAAACACATTAGAAGTATATAAAATAGAAGGATTAACACTGGTATAATTTTGCACTGACATCTTTTTCTTATTCACTTTTCTTGTCTCCACCATGGCAAATTTTGACAAGGGAAACTAGAGAAATAAGAAGAATCTTAGTACCACCAAGAATTAGTAGCAAATAGAGAGGCGTCCTTGTCTGGTAGAAAGAGAACTGGAATGGGAGGCAGGGGAACTGTGCTACTTGTTGACTGAAAACCTAGGCGGATCACTTTCCCTCTCCAGGTCTCAATTTCCTTACCTGTCTAATGACACTGCAATCAGACAAAGGATGCTGAGATGTCATGTAAACTGAGAATCTAAGGAGTTCCTATCAGATGTTAATCTGTACTTAATTTTATGAATTTGGTGTTGGATTTTTGTTGATTTTCAAATGAGCTCCATGGCTTTTACTGCTAGGCAACTATAAATAATAACACAATATAAAGGTCTAATACAAACCCTTCTGTTCATACCAACAGCCATTCATAAGGCAAAAGATAAACAAATGGTGCAGACAAACTGAAGTCATAAGCATTTCCATGAAGCTTTTCAAACTGGCTAAATGGTGGTTGTCAAAATATTTCTTCTGATAACTACTACCCTTCACGTGTCCCATGACATCTCCCATTAAAACAACAACAAAAAAGGAATCTTTATAGCAACAAACAATCTGTTGTGACGAGGCTATGGTGACATTCTGAAAAGGAGGGGAAGACGAGGATAAACAAGTACGCACAGGCAATAGTGGAGGTAATAAACACCTCTCCCTCCACAGGGGATCCATAAATGTTAACAGCCGGAGAGAAGAAAACAACCAAAAGAAGGATTTCACGGAGGAGGAAGAGGGCTCAGCATCAGGAAGAAACCTCAAACAGGAGACCTATTTCTCTCTAATGAAAAGTTATGTTACCTAAAACTAGTTTTCACTTTCCCACAAAGTTGTCAATGCTAAGGTCATAATATTAGAAAGAAAAAGGGATCTGCTGACATCTAATTGAGCTCTTTTGATGATAAAACCAGTCACCTTTGTGGCGGTATTGAATGTCTCTTTTTCTGATTTACATAGCAACCCAATTAGGCTAACTCCTAGAGAAGGAAATGGCAATCCACTCCAGTATTCTTGCCTGGAAAAAATCCCATGGACAGAGGAGCCTGGTGTTTGCGAAGAGTCAGACACCAGGACTGAGCAACTAAGCACAAACATGAAATTAGGCTGAAATGAACAAGAAAGTGCAAAGAGCCCACATGGCACCAGAAGTTTGTGCTTTGCCTGCTTCATCATGTTTCTGAGAAAAAAGAAACTAATTAGAGAGTAAAGACTTAGTGCATATAATCATTTCCATTTTACAGATAAGGAAAATGTAGCTTAGGAAGTCAAGACCACTCTGTCATAATATCGACATCACCCAGCCAGTGGTCAATAATTCTATACTTTCCTAGGTCTGAATCAAGGAGGGATATAGGCACTTGGATTTTAATAGCCAAGATAATGGGAATATCAAACACAAATCATGCTAAAAATTTAAACAAGAAACTAGCCAACTAGGACAGATCTCAACCTAGAACCAGAATCTGGGGCACAGGGCCATGATTTTGTATTAAATTTCTCAGAAAAGTCTCTACATTAAAAGGATTATTTTCACTGTACTATGTATACTTGGCTTTAATCACATGATAATGTGTGAAACTCTTAATTCCAATAAAATGAATTATGTGCAAAACCTCTAAATTACTTATTATTTATCAAATAAATGATTCAATAAATTTTCACACCTACATTCTATGATGACTTCTAACTTCCATCCACTTACTTCTCTCTTAAGGATATAATGGACACCTGTCAAGCAAGATCTGCTTTACTGTTTAGGTAACTTTCACTTTAAGGAATTGACCATGAATCATAGATATGAAAAAGACTAGGAATTTTACAACCAAGGACACTGACATCTTCAAATAAAAAGTCTCTTGCTCAAAGTCCCATAAATACTGAGCATTTGACTCTGGCATAGGAAACCGCATGGGATTCTTCATTTGGTTGTTATTTCTACTTTACTACAAAGTTTTATTTCATGATTTTTACTCAAGTAGTTAGGTCTTTTTTCCCTGTTGTTACAGATACACTGCCCCAGTTGGTCAAAAAGAGGCGATTTATGGAGAAATCTAAACAGACTCATTCCCTGTTAGTCCTGTCCTCTCCTCCTATGTGAATGTCGGACTCACTGAGGTGTACCAAAGTGAAAGTGCCAGTTTCTCAGTCATGTCCAACTCTTTGCAACCCCACCAGGCTCCTCTGTCCATGGGATTCTCCAGGCAAGATTAGTGGAGTGTGTGTCCATTTCCTTCTCTAGAGGACCTCCCTGACCCAGGATTGAACCCAGGTCTCCTGCACTGCAGGCAGATTCTTTACCATTTGAGCCACCAGGCAAGTCCAAGGTATACCGAGGTGATTACTATTCTGTCATGGACTTTGCAGTGAAGACTGACCATGGGTATTAACTTATCCTGTTATGAAGTAGTTGTACTAAAAAGAAGATAAAGCAAGAAGAAGGCTCTCAGAGAGCAGAAGCAGCAGATTTTTCTGGCATTCTGACTAAGGTCTAAGTTGAGAGGAAGATGGAAAATGCCTAGCAAGTCAGTTTTTGACTGATAGGTCATAAGATAGAGCTTTGAGACATAAGATAGGGCTTTGAGACAGAAAAGGGACCATGCTGGAACTGAAGCCAGTCTCCCTGGAGAACAGGTGATTCATGGCACAAAATCATGTGTGTGTGTGTTTAGTTGCTCAGTCGTGTTTGACTCTCTGTGAGCCGATGGACTATAGCACACCAGGCCCCTTTGCCATGGGGATTCTCCTGACAAGAATACTGGAGTGGGTTGCCATGCCCTCCTCCAGCGATCTTCCCAACCCAGGAATCAAACCCAGGTCTCCCACATTGCAGCAGGATTCTTTACTGTCTAAGCCACCAGGGAAATAATTGCTTGTTATTTTCCTTTATTTTCTCTGGGATCCTTGTGAAAATCCAGCCTTGCATCAGGTGTTTTATTGGCTGTAACTGGACTGGCTGTACTGATAAATTATGAAAGCAAAAGACTCTATGAAGTCATCATGGGATGACTGCAAATAGCTAATAGAAACAAATCTCCTAAAGGGAAAAAACACTACAGGAAGTCAGGGGAAGGGAATGGGAGTTACACGACTCCATGTGAGACTCTCTGACATCTTAAAGATCATGGTTTATTGTTAGGGCTGGGGATAGTTTTCTTAAGGTAAACGAAGATATTTTTGGCTGGGGGAAAAATCAGTTTCGAGTTCCAAATTTTCTGTTAGTTTTATCTAGATTCTGAAGAAAGTGCGAATTAGTTTTTTGGAACTTAATAGATGTCATAGAAAATAATCTTAAGTTCAAGATACTGCTTTCAAACTTAAAACTCCCCTGAACGGACATCTGATAGAACAGCCAGGTTTACTTTATACAGTTATTACTATCCAATAATCATGTTATGAAGAAATATGAAAATGATTTTTTGAAAAGGTGAGAAATTCTCACTTGGACCTCTGATCCTTATTATTGAGAATACAGTCATTATAAAAGAAAATACTAATTATGTCACCAGGTTTTATTTCTCTAGACAGAAAGTGATATGAAAATATCACAGAAGTGATATAAAAATATTTGAAAAAAATGCTAAAATCAATTTTGCATTAATGCATGTATTGATTTTTTCTCTAGCTCTTCCTAAAGATTTTGAACTTATTCATGTGATAATAAAAGACGTGAAGATTTTCTCTTTAATTAGTAAATATTTGCTAGTTGTAAATACTCTTAGTTGTGGCTAAATATCCATCATTAAAATTTTCTATTTTTACTATAATTATCAGTGGGATAAAATGATAAATATTTAAGTAGTGTAATAAGAAAAAATAAATTTTATGCTAAAGGCAACCTAGAAATTTTGTTCTATAGGTTAAGTAGCATGAATATAAGAAGGCGTGGAGATGGTTGATAACAGGGTAACATCCTTGCCTGTGAAACCAGTGTAGACTGGGAATTTCAGGTTTCTGACTAGGACATTCTGACTAGATGGTCAAGAGGGAAATCAGATTGACTATGTCTTTGCAGTCAAAGATGTGACTGTGTATGGTCAGTAAAAACAAGACCTGGAGCTGACTGTGGTTAAGATCATAAGCTTCTTATTGCAAAAGTGCATGTGTGTTTGCTGAGTCGTACCTTACTCACTGTGATCCCCTGGACTGTGGCTTGACATGATCCTCTGCCCATGAGATTTTCCAGATAAGAATACTGAAGTGGGCTTCCATTTCTTCCCCCAGAGGATCTTGCCAACCCAGAGATTAAATGTGTCTTCTGCATCTCCTTGGCGATATCAAGAGAATATTTAGTGTAATGATGGGCACAATAAAGGACAGAGCAGTAAGGAGCTAATAGAAGCAGAAGATCTTCAGAAGAAGAGGTGGCAAGAATACACAGAGAACTAAACAAAAAAGGTCTTAATGACACAGATAATCATGATGGTGTGGTCATTCACTTAGAACCAGACATTAGTGATCAGTGCAAATAAATAGAGGAAAACAATAGAATGGGAAAGACTAGAGATCTCTTCAAGAAAATTAGAGACACCAAGGGAATAAAATTAGAGGCACCAAAGGACAGAAATGGTCTGAACCTAACAGAAGCAGAAGATATTAAGAAGAGGTGGCAAGAATACACAGAACTATACACAAAAGATCTTCACCATCCAGATAATCACGATGGTATGATCACTCACCTAGAGCCAGACATCCTGGAATGTGAAGTCAAGTGGGCCTTAGGAAGCATCACTACAGACAAATTTAGTGGAGGTGATAAAATTCCAGTTGAGCTATTTCAAATCCTAAAAGATGATGCTGTGAAAGTGCTTCGCTCAATATACCAGCAAATTTGGAAAACTCAGCAGTGGCCACAGGACTGGAAAAGGTCAGTTTTCATCCCAATCCCAAAGAAAGGCAATGCCAAAGAATGCTCAAACTAGTGCACAATTGCACTCATCTCGTACACTGGCAAAGTAATGCTCAAAATTCTCCAAGACATGTTTCAGCAGTATGTGAACTGTGAACTTCCAGATGTTCAAGCTGGTTTCAGAAAAGGCAGAGGAACCAGAGATCAAATTGCTAAGATCTGTTGGATTATCAAAAAAGCAAGAGAGCACCAGAAAAACATCTATTTCTGCTTTATTGCTATGCCAAAGCCTTTGAATGTGTGGATCACAACAAACTATGGGAAATTCTTCAAGCAATGGGAATACCAGACCACTTTACCTGCCTCTTAATAAATCTGTATGCAGATGAGGAAGCAACAGTTAGAACTGGACATGGAACAACAGACTGGTTCCAAATAGGAAAAGGAGTACGTCAAGGCTGTATATTGTCACCCTGCTTATTTAACTGCTATGCAGAGTACATCATGAGAAATGCTGGGCTGGATGAAGCACAAGCTGGAATGAAGATTGCTGGGAGAAATATCAATAACCTCAGATATCAATAACCTCACACCACCCTTATGGCAGAAAGTGAAAAAGAACTAAAGAGCCTCTTGATGAAAGTGCAAGAGGAGAATGAAAAAGTTGGCTTAAAGCTCAACATTCAGAAAACTAAGATCATGGTATCTAGTACCATCACTTCATGGCAAATAGCTGGGGAAACAGTGTCAGACTTTATTTTGTGGGGGCTCCAAAATCTCTGCAGATGGTGACTGCAGCCATGAAATTAAAAGATGCTTACTCCTTGGAAGAAAAGTTATGACCAACCTAGACAGCATATTAAAAAGCAGAGACATTACTTTGCTAAGGTCCATCTAGTCAAGGCTATGGTTTTTCCAGTAGTCATATATGGATATGAGAGTTGGACTATAATGAAAGCTGAGTACCGACAAATTGATACCTTTGAACTGTGGTGTTCGAGAAGATTCTTGAGAGTCCCTTGGAGTGCAGGGAAATCCAACCAGTTCATCCTAAAGGAAATCAGTCCTGAATATTCATTGGAAGGACTGATGCTGAAGCTGAAACTCCAATACTTTGGCTACCTCATGCGAAGAACTGATTCATTTGAAAGACCCTGATGCTGGAAAAGACTGAAGGTGGGAGAAGAAGGGGACGATAGAGGATGAGATGGTTGGGTGGTATTGCCAACTCAATGGACATGAGTTTGGGTAAACTCCAGGAGTTGGTGATGGACAGGGAGGCCTGGCGTGCTGCAGTCCATGGAGTTGTAAAGGGTCAGACACAACTGAGGGACTGAACTCAACTGAACTGAACAAGGTAATGCACAGAATCCTTCAAGTTATGCTTTAATGGTATGTGAATGGAGAAATTCTAGATGTACAAACTGGATTTAGAAAAGGTAGAAGAACCAGAAATTAAACTGCCAGCATTCACTGGATCACAGAGAAAGCAAAGGAACTCCAGAAAACAATCTACTTTTGCTTCACTGACAACCCTAAAGCTTTTGACTCTGTGGATCACAACAAACTGTGGAAATTTCTTAAAGAGATAGAATACCAGATCACCTTATCTGCCTCCTAAGAAACCTGTATGCAGGTTAAAAAGCAACAGTTAGAATCAGACATGGAACAACTGACTGCTTCCTAACTGGAAAAGGAGTACATCAAGGCTGCATATTGTCACACTGTTTATTTAACTTCTATGCACAATACCCCATGTGAAATGCTGGTCTGGATGAATCACAAGCTGGAGTCAAGATTACTGAGGAAATGTAACAACCTCAGGCATACAGATGATACTATTCTAGTGGCAGAAATTGAAGAGGAACTAAACAGCCTCTTGAAGAGGGTGAAAGAGAAGGGTGAAAAAGCTGGCCTAAAACTCAGCATTCAAAAAACGAAGACCATGGCATCTGCTCCCATTCCTTCATGGCAAATAGAAGGGGAAAAGTGGAAAAAATGACAGATTTTATTTTCTTGGCCTCCAAAATCAGTGAGATGGTACTGCAGCCATGAAATTTAAAGACGCTTGCTTCTTGGAAAGAAAGCTATAACAAACCTAGGCAGCATATTAAAAAGCAGAGGCATCACTTTGCTGAGAAGTTCCTTGTAGTCAAACCTATTTCCAATAGTCATGTATGGATGTGAAAGTTGGATCATAAAGAAAGTTGAGTGCTAAAGAACTGCTGCTTTTGAACTGTGATGTTGGAGAAGACTCTTGAGAGTCTCTTGGACTGAAAGGAAATGAAGTCAGTCCTAAAGGAAATCAACCCTGAATATTCATTGGAAGAACTGATGCTGAAGTTGAAGCTCCAATACTTTGGCCACCTGATGTGAACAGCCCAGTTCAGTTCAATCACTTAGTCATGTCTGACTCTTCAGAACCCCATGGACTGCAGCACGCCAGGTTTCCCTGTCCATCACCAATTATCGGATCTTGCTCAAACTCATGTCCATTGAGTCAGTGATGCCATCCAACCATCTCATCCTCTGTCATCCCCTTCTCCTCCTGCCTTCAATCTTTCCAGCATCAGGGTCTTTTCCAATGAGTCAGTTCTTCACACGAACCCAACTCACTGGACACAACCCTGGTGCTGGGAAAGACTGAATGCAAAAGGAGAAGGGGCCAACAGAGGATGAGACAGATAGACACCATCATCGATTCAATGGACATGAGTTTGAGCAATATCTGGGAGACGGTAGAAGACAGAGGAGCCCGGCATGCTGCAGTTCATGGGGCCGTAAAGAGCTGGAGATTACTTAGCACCTGAACAACAACAAGTAGATGCATTAACCATATAAACCAGCAGCCAAATCTCACATCTGGGTAAACTCTCCTCTAGGATGAGGAATCGGAGAAGGCAATGGCACCCCACTCCAGTGTTCTTGCCTGGAGAATCCCAGGGACGGGGGAGCCTGGGGGGCTGCTGTCTATGGGGTCACACAGAGTCAGACACGACTGAAGCGACTTAACAGCAGCAGCAGAAGGATGAGGAATAATGCAGTAACATACGCTAAAGGAAAGGGAAGCTTTCAGATTTACGTAATTTGAAAATTTTTATTAAAAATATTTCATAGCATTTGCAATTTAGTATCTTAATACAAAGCCTTTTTGATCCACACTAGTTACAACTCTAGACGTCAGTTCAAGCGCTACCATTTTTAATTACCAATCACTTTCCNAATGCAGTAACATACGCTAAAGGAAAGGGAAGCTTTCAGATTTACGTAATTTGAAAATTTTTATTAAAAATATTTCATAGCATTTGCAATTTAGTATCTTAATACAAAGCCTTTTTGATCCACACTAGTTACAACTCTAGACGTCAGTTCAAGCGCTACCATTTTTAATTACCAATCACTTTCCAAGAAATACATACATATCAAAGGATCTCATAATTAGAGAAAATGCCAGTGGCCCTGTTGTTCAAATTTGTCAAGTGAAAGTGTTAGTCGCTCAGCAGTATCTGACTCTTTGCAGTCCCATGGACTGTAGCCTGCCAGGCTTCTCTGTCCATGGAATTCTCTAGGCAATAATACTGGAGTGGGTTGCCATTCTCTTTCCCAAAGGTTCTTTCCAACCCAGGGATCGAGCCTGAGTCTCCTGTACTGTAGGCAGATTCTTTCATCATGTGAAGCACCAAATTCCTCCTTACTGTTAAGTTTAAAGTATGGCTTGAACAATATTTTTTTCTTGCTCATTATAATAGACACTTAATATTAGAAATGTTCCAAACCTTTTATGAATATGGAAATGTTTACACTGATACTATGTATCATGAAAATTCACTCATGAATAGGAAAACCCACCAAGTAAATACTGAGAAGGTATTGATTAATAAATACATTACCTTCATACTTTCTCCTCTGTGTTAATAATTATAATAACACACATTTCTGTATGACAGTTTCTCAAATTACTAGTGAATTATTTGTTACAGTTTCATAGCTCTATAACTAAAAGAGAAATGACATTCTAGAACATTTTTGTCTGACTGGGGAGAGAGAATGATGTGCTGGTGTTTAGCCAGCTTGTGGTCAAACAATGTAACACTTTCATTAAACTATGTATTACATTTGGAAAGCAGAGCGCCAGTAGGATAAATGAGGTAATAGAGATTTGAGGACAAATGATTTTCTCTATATCATTAGAAAATTAAGTTGTGCAAAGAAAATCTATAAAATGGAAAAAAAACAAAACAAAAACAAAAGAGGCATAAAACAGCTGCGTGACCTGCCCAGAACATTCAGCTACATTAAGCAGGGGAACCATGAGAAGTAACGCAGGTCATGTTACCCTACAGTCCACGCTGCTGACACCAGTGCTGCACTGGATCATGCATTTTGCAGCATATTGATGCACACGCCTCTTGCTTTAATTATGGTCAAGAAGAAAATGGATAGCAGGCTATTAGCCCCATGACCTTGAGGGACTCGAGCATTCCTCAAGATATTACCCCTGTTATTTCACGTGTGAAGAAACTGAATCATACAAAGGTTAAGGGCATTGCTCAAAGTCAAAAAGCTATTTTGTGCTGAAAAATAAAGACAAAGGAGATATTATCTAACAAAATTGGTAACTGAGTTATATAAAAGGCAAGGCTGACATTTTTAGAATAAGTTCAGTCATAATGCCTGCCATTTATTGAGTGTTGATTATTTTTCAAGGACTTTATGTACATTTTTATTATTCTCCCAACAGTCCTGAAAGGTAGATGCTCATTTCACGATATAATCCTCATGTTACAGATGAGGAAATTGAGTCTCAAAAACGTAAGTAGCTTGCTTTCCCCAGATCACACATATACGTAGCAGATGATGAATTCGGGTTTGACCCTGAAGACCACGCTATTTTCAAATATAACTTTGGGGGACTCCAGTTGATATTTCAACGCCAGAGGTGGACGACAGAAAGAAATCCCATAGCTGGGCACATCAGTTCCTTACCATCTGTCTTGCCTCACCTCATTTTGCTGACCCTGTTCTACTTCTTATCAGTCCTCAGGTCTGGAAAACCCCATCAAGTCACTTCGCTAAAATCTTCATTTATCTTCTAAGCTTGCCTCATCAGACTATTTTGTGGGCCAGAAAATTTACACAACAAAGAATGTTAGAACTATGTACTTGAAAGTCCTGAAGTAGATTCTATGCCTGAAAACAGGGGAGGAGAGGGCTAGAGAACGTTAAATAAACTTTTACATGTATAAGTATATTCAGTTCCATGTAACTATATATTCATGTGCTAAATCAAGTCAATTGTGTCTGACTCTTTTTGACCCCGTGGACTTCAGCCCATGGGTTCTTCTGTCCATGGAATTCTCCAGGCAAAAATAATAGAGTGGGTTGCCATTTCTTTTTCCAGGGGATTTTTCCGACCCAGGGATCGAAACTGAGTCTCCTTCAGCTCCTGCACTGCAGGTAGATTCTTTATTGCTGAGCCTTCAAGGGAAGGTTTTGGAAATGACTAACCCTTGAATGGAATAAGGTAACTCTCTTTCTTATCTGGGATACTTATTTGACGAATCATATGAACAACTCATTTACTGGCTTTGTCATGAATACTTCGATATGAATCTCTATATAACTAGCCATATATGATTATTTCTTCTCTTAATTTTATATATTTACTCTCAACTCTATTAAAAATGGANGTGGTAACAAATCTACCTGTCAATGGAGGAGGCATGAGTTCAATCCCTGGTCTGGGACGATCCCTCACACTGTGCAGCAACTAACCCAGTGCACCACAACTTTTGAGCCCGGGCTCTAGAGTCCACACACCACCACTACTAAAGCCCACGTGCCTTAGAGCCTGTGCTTCACAAAAGAGAAGGCACCACAATGAGAAGCCTGTGCAGGGCAACTAGAGTAGCCCCCGCTCACTGCAACTAGGGGAAAGCCAGTGCAGCAAGGAAGACCCAGTGGCTCCAAGAGAAAATAAATAAGTAAAATTACAAAAAGATCACGTTGAAATAAACAGCATAGTTTGGGGACTGGAGGAAAAATACAAAAATGCTGGCATGTCTAGTCTCTTTCATTATAAGAAGAAACAAACAACTATATAAAACTATCAACAACTAAATAAAAATATGTATTAGTTAGGAAAAAGTCCTTCTGCTCCCAAGAAAGACAGATCAGCATTGTGTTTATCAACGTCCACAGAGGGNAAGATCACGTTGAAATAAACAGCATAGTTTGGGGACTGGAGGAAAAATACAAAAATGCTGGCATGTCTAGTCTCTTTCATTATAAGAAGAAACAAACAACTATATAAAACTATCAACAACTAAATAAAAATATGTATTAGTTAGGAAAAAGTCCTTCTGCTCCCAAGAAAGACAGATCAGCATTGTGTTTATCAACGTCCACAGAGAGGAAAATTGAAAATCTTCCAGGGGTGCTGGGACAGGGTTGGGAGGGAAGGAAGGGGTGATGTGAAGAGAGACAGAGATTAAGAGAAGGACTTAGGGGCTTTCCAGGTGGTGCTAGTGGTAAAGAAACCCCCTGCCAAAGAAGGAGATATAAGAGACATGGGTTCAGTCCCTGAGTCAGGAAGATGCCCTGGAGAAGGAAATGGCAATCCACTCTGGTATTCTTGCCTGAAGAATCCCATGGACAGAGGAGCCTGGTGGGCTACAGTCCAAAGGGTTGCAAAGAGTCAGACACAACTGAAGCAACTCAGATTAGAGGGATAGGGACCCATGTGCTGACCTCAGAGTAGGAAAAAGCCATCGGAATAGTGGGGTTTGAAATACCCCATGGAGATAATAGGACCAGAGGAGAATGGTGACTTAGCAAAGCTCTGGCTCCAAGGTTGGACAAAGCCACCAGTGACCTTGGCACAGAAACAACAGAATCATCCATCATCAGGACATTGTGTGGCTTGGGCATTGATCATTTCAGCCTGATGTAGGTTAAAGTTCTGAAAATCCTTTCTCTGAAATTTTAACACAGCCCCTGTTTGGAGGTGGGAAAGACGAGATGAAGAGGGAAAATAATGGCTCCTGTTGAATTTATATTTCTTCACTACCTGGCGACTGGAATTTCAGAGTTTAGTTTAAGATCATGAGAGAAACAATGAACTGGTAGGCACTGAGTCAGTTGTGGGGTAAAAATTATACTGTGACAAATATTTGTACAATCTTACAAAATACAAAAGGCTTTCTGGCTTGAAGATACTGATTATTACTTGGAAATATCATTCTGACACCAGGCCTCTCTGATTTGGGTAAAACAGTAAATATAGCAGTTCTGGAACAGGCTAATATAGACCTTTTGTCAAATTAAACAGGGTATCACAAATGTTTTTCTCTGCCACCTGAAAAATCCTTTATTCAGATTGATGCAAAGATAATTAGAATTAGCAAAAAGCTATATGTAGCAAAAACTACCTATTTTGAGACTGTCATGAGGTTTCTCTTAATTATCTAATTCTTGAGTTCCCTTGTATCCCCATTTTACAAATGGAAAATTAGAACTAGAGATTGTGTGTGTGTGTGTGTTAGTCACTCAGTTGTGTCCAACTCTTTGCTGCTCCATGGACTATAGACCACCAGGCTCCTCTGTGCACAGAATTCTCCAGGCAAGAATACTGGAGGGAATTGCCATCTTCTTCTCCAGGGGATCTTCCCAACCCAGGGATTGACCCTGGGTCTCCTTCATTGCAGGCAGATTCTTTACCACCTGAGCCACTAATGAAGCCTCAACTAGAGATTATCAAAGTAAATTTATGGACATAATTATCATTTAAAGAGAGAACGGGTAAAAAATCTTTATTTCTTAATTCCCATTTTTGTGTCTGTCTTAAGAGATAGCAAGGGGTTATGTAGCAACTTTCTCTTGAATTCCTAATCCATCCCCCAGAAAAAAACAAAAGTTACATCCATAGGGAACAACTGTTACACAATAGATGATGTCATCTGTCTCAGGCATGTTAGGATTGTTTCCTAAAGCCTTCTCTCAAAAGAAATGAGAAATAGAGTGCATAAGTTTAGACTATGCATGTCATGATTTTCTAACACTACTGCCAAATGCAAAATGTTTTCAATAATGACCCCGTCACACACTCTAAGCTGCAATGAACTTAGCTTTATTCGCAGAAAGCATTGCTTCCTTGCTAAGAAGTATGTGACAGAGTCCTCTAGATGCACCTTATCTCTGAATCTACACTTCAGGCTTCTTCTGGACTCCTCACCTTAGATCCGAGGTAACCAAGACTGATAACGTGCAACTGGTTTAATCTATCACTCTTTCCAGTCTGTAGGGAAACTTACCTAATTGGGAGCCATTAAACTGAACCATATTGGAACAAGTTTAGTTTCTAAATCCAGAGTTCCTGTTTGCTGAAGTGTTAAAGTGTTAGTGTGTTAAATCACTGAGTCATGTCCAACTCTTTGCAATCCCATGAACTGTAGCCTGTCAGACTCCTCTGTGCATGGAATTTTCCAGGCAAGAATACTGGAGTGGGTTGGCATTCCCTTTTCCAGGGAGTCTTCCCAACCCAGGGATCAAACCCGGGTCTCCTGCATTGCAGGCAGGTTCTTCACCAACTGAGCCACCAGGGACGCTGAAGAAAACCAAGTCAAACAGGCTCTTAAAAATCTAGTCAAATAAAGCAGTTAAATGGCGTAGGCTGCTGGTATGAAACAGAGGGCAATGTTACATGTACAAAAGACAGTAACAGTGTGTCTGATGAACACATATTTAATCTGGGATTTATGGATTTAGCATGAATTTCCCAGGTGGCTCAGTGAGTAAAGAGTCTGCCTGTGATGCAGAAGCCTCAGGAGACAGGGGTTCAATTCGTGGATCAAGATCCCCTGGAAGAGGGCATGGCAACCCACTCCAGTATTCTTGCCTGGAGAATCCCACGGACAGAGGAGCCTGGTGGGCTACAGTTCATAGGGTCACAGAGAGTCGGACACGAGTGAAGTGACCAGGCAAGTAAACATGGTCTTCAAAGAGTCTATGATGCCTTGCCTGAAATTGGATCCAAAAGTCTGTGATTATCTACACAAGTGAATTTTTCTAGGGAGATTATCCTGACTAAATTTCCAACTAGGTTTGTTGAGGACAGCTGTCAAGGGTTTGACACTGCTAGGTTGTGGCTGACCTCTTCTTGAAGCTCAAAGCTGATCAATGTGACTCTACGTGGAGCATGCAAAGTTAATGAGCATTAATGGGGCATTAACAAAAGGCCAAAGGAAAAAAAAATCTCAAACTCAGGAAATTTACTTTTTAATGCAGTGGCACACCTGAGCAAAGTATCTCAAATCATAAAGCCTTCACTATTAACCCTACACAGCAGGGGAATCATCTGTGATCAAGACAAATTTTAATATAATCCCTAATCAACACAGCAGAGGAGAGAATTTCACATCTCTCTATTCCAGATGGTGCCATTTTATCAGAGCTTCACTTCTTGGTATGCTCAGTTAATTAAAGTCCTTACTGTTTGTTAATGGCAGATTTGTGCAGCAAAAATGACTCTGGAACAGATGTCAGCAAATTTGTCAAAGTGGCTGGATAATCATCCTGACTGCTCTGAAGGACCATTCCATTTCACCCACACCCAGACTTGTAGGAGTCAAATTTCACCTTTGTCTTTACTGCTTTGAAAACGGAGCAAGGGGAAGGGGCAATGGTGGAAAGGGGAAGAACAGCCAGATCTTTGGTCAAAGTCATTCACTTTGCAAGGAATGATTAGTAACGAAGGCATTTTGGTAGACAGTTTCAAATGCAAAAGTGTCAAGATGATATATTTTTATGAGACTTTGCCTACAAGTTTCACTGCAGGCTCCCTAATCAACTTGCATGCACACTTGCTATAAACTTGCAGCGCAAATAAACTTTTATCTCTTATCTTTGTTCTTGTTTTGTCAGTCTATGTCTGCAACTATAATGGCAGCCTACTATAACCAGGANGTCAAGATGATATATTTTTATGAGACTTTGCCTACAAGTTTCACTGCAGGCTCCCTAATCAACTTGCATGCACACTTGCTATAAACTTGCAGCGCAAATAAACTTTTATCTCTTATCTTTGTTCTTGTTTTGTCAGTCTATGTCTGCAACTATAATGGCAGCCTACTATAACCAGGAATTAAAGGAAAAGGGAATAAGGAGAAGCCAGTGAGTAACACAAAAATCAACCAAAGCCGCGGCAGGTAACTTGTCTCTCCTCTAAAGCTCTATGGATCTTTGAACTCAAAATTGCAGAAAGGGATTTTGGAATACTGTTTGTTCTTTGGCAATTTTCAGAGCACTGAATATAGTGAATGCTTTCAATAGGAAGAAAGGGTTAGAAAACACAGCGTCATTACAATAAGAGAAACTAAAACAGAAAAATATAAAGCCCTGTACAAGATGCCACATCTTTTAAAAAACTAATTAATTCTGGTCTCTCAGAAAGATGTCATTTATGACATAATAGATAATGATGAAAAAAATCTTTATCTGGCCTAGTAGTTTGATTTGCATTTCTGAGCTCCCTAATCCAAGTGCACAGGCATGTGTGTGTAAGTGTGTGTGTTTTAAATCAGCCAAAATCACTTATATACTGTTTGGTAGTATTACCTAGTTCTTTTAAAGAAAAAAAAAAGTTATTTTCTTTATGTTTCTTTATTTTCTTTATTTTCTTTCTTTTAAATTATAATGTGTTTTTCTGTGATTCATTAAATTTTTGCTTTATATAGAATTTTATATCTAAATTTGGCATATTTCAGTATATAGTTAGTAAAATTATTGATGGATGTATAGGAAAGATATTGTATAAGACTTATTGTAAAGATGAGAAAGAGTTGCCTTGAAGAAACATGGAATTATTTGTCAAAGTTATTGGGGCTGAAGAAAAACCAGGACTCGAGTGGCTTCCATATCAAGCTTTTCTATTTTTTTTTATTATATAGCACATCATAATAAACTCCACAAAACTTTTAAAAAATTTATTAACTCTAACAGTACATATAGTCCCATTCCATAACATCCTATTTAAATAATTTGCCTATTTATAAAAATATTGGGATGGCCAAAAAGTTTGTTTGGGTTTTCTGTAAGCTATTTCTTCCTGGGATTGGGAATAGAGCATGTACATTTATTATAAATGAAAATGTTTGAAAGTAGTAGGAGTCTCTTCAATAAAATTATGCAAAGAGTCATGGCCCACTGTTTTCAAAGTCACTTTACATGGCCCCACAGTAGAGGGCACAGTGAAACTCCCAGAAAAGAGGTGAGAATTGCCTTTCAAATAACCAGCCAGGGCAAATGGCAGAGGGATATTGTGGCTATACATTTGAGAAACAGAAAAATCTCAACTTTTAAAAAGTTCGGGGACAAATTAAACTTCAAGTCCATGAAACAAAAGGAAATATATGCAAACACAAAGATTAAAAATGTAAAGGGAAAAAGCCAAAATGAGCATCATGAAAAAGATACACAAATTGTTCCAAAGTGCAGGTGTGAAACTATTAGCCTAGTTCTCTGATCTAGTGAAGATTTCCTACCTTTCCTCCCCTTCACCCCAACAATGGGGAGGAGATCTTGAAAGGGATCCATCATCCATCTGTCATAGACAATAGATAAGCTCTATTTTAGTTAGGAAAATGTTATTAGCCATTAAGCACACTTTCCCACAGTTCTAGCATTTTCCAGTATTTAGAACATTCTGCTTATGGAAAGCTCAGCCAGTAGAGAAGGTGACCACTGGCAACCATGGACTCCCATATAAGCTTCACTCAAGCACAGAGCCAGACCTAGACGTTTCATCTTAGTATTCTGAGNGATGCTAAAGCTGAAACTCCAGTACTTTGGCCACCTCATGCGAAGAGTTGACTCATTGGAAAAGACTGAGGAGAAGAGGACGACAGAGGATGAGATGGCTGGATGGCATCACTGACTTGATGGGTGTGAGTTTGCGTGAACTCTGGGAGTTGGTGATGGGCAGGGAGGCCTGGCATGCTGCGATTCATGGAGTCGCAGAGTCAGACTTGACTGAGCAACTGAACTGAACTGAAGTGAAAGTCAGACAAATCTGAATTATCAGTACGCCAGTACTCCATAACAGGATTTTTATTACAACTGCCAAGCAGAAAAGCTCTTTGACTGCTAAGTTCTTGAATTCATCCTGCCATGATATGTATGCAGTCAGCCTAGGAAGAAGCCACCCAAAGGAAAGAAATACAGAGAATCAGAAAATAAGCAACATTTTTGAGATTTGACATCATCTGAGATTTCACTTGCGATCTCACTACATTTACTGTGAATCCATCCTTTTCCCCTGCCATGTGAAAATGGTATGCACATATGTGCTCAGTCCAACTTTGTGCAAGCCCAGGCAAGGATACTGGAGTGGGTTGTCATTTCCTCCTCCAGGGGATCTTTCCAACTTAGGGATGAAACCTGGACCCTTCCTGACCCCAGGGATCAAACTGGCATCTCCTGCAGCTCCTGAATTGTCAGGTAGATGCTTTACCACTTGTGTCTCCTGGGAAGCCCTGTGAAGGTTGTTAGGTTCTATCTAAAAACGTTTCCTTTGCCAATTGGCACCATGTTAAAACTCGGCCAGTAGAGGGCATATGAGAGACATTGCAGAAGAAAGTAGGTGTTGCTTCCTGGTTCCTGTCTGTTGGCTCTACAGGTTCCCCAGCTGCCAGCCCTTCCAGTGTACAGAGGCCTTCTCAGTGCCCAGCAACTACAGCTCTGGCAGCTTCTTTTGCATCAGGCATCTACAGTGCATCCTGGCCCTAGTAGTCAGTGGCCAGCAGTTTCCCCCATACCTCCTCAGGCCCTTTGGTAACAAGCATCTCCAGTGAGACAACTCTCTGTGAGTTTTCTGACACCCTGGACAGCACATTTCAGCCATGTTCCAAAGGAAAGACTTTGAGAAAGTTCTGCCAGTGCCGTACCACAGTGATACTTGGCCACTTAGTGAGCTAAGGCTGTATCCTGTCCAAAGGTTTCTGGGTTTCAGAAGGGTGGGGGGGGGGTGGGAATTTCACTGGGCAATCAATCACACCTCTAGGAGTCATGGCTGCTCTTTATATCTGAAATATGTATATCCTTTGGAATTCTTTTACTTCTTACTAGCCATTCTTCTAGATGTAAAGAGGTTGCCAACAGATGATAAAATAGAAAAAAAAAAAAAATTATAGACAAGAAGGCTTCCCTGGTGGCTCAAATGGTAAAGCGTCTGCCTGCAATGCAGAAGACCTGGGTTCAATCCCTGGGTCAGGAAGATCTTCCTGGAGCAGGAAATGGCAACCCACTCCAGTACTCTTGCCTGCAAAATTCTATGGATGGAGAAGCCTGGTAGGCTACAGTCGGACACGTCTGAGCAACTTCTCTAGGCATTCTTCTACTTCCTATGTGTGTGCGTGCTAAGTCACTTCAGTCATGTCCAACTCTCCGGAACCCTATGAACTGTATCCTGCCAGGCTCCTCTGTCCATGGGGGTTCTCTAGGCAAGAATACTAGAGTGAGTTGCCATACCCTCTTCCATGTACTAGTCAATTACTTATACACTAATCCTCTATTACAGTTAATAATTCTTTATACTAAACTTCCCCTGTTCAAATTACTATGTGGTTTCTCTTTCCTGATTGGATCCAAATGGATATACCATGCCTGAAGGCTGAGCTGCTCTTGGATTTCTCAATTTTGTGATCTAATAAATTCCATTTTTTGTGGATGTTGGCTATAGTTACAACTGAAACTGGAGGAGTTCTAATACAATAAGGTCCACAAAATTAATAAAAAGAATACTACAGAGAAAATGGTCTTAGAAAGTTTCATACACATATTTTTTAAAAAGTAGACAAGAATAGTCAGACTTAATTAACACAGATTTTAATTCTAGAAAACTTCTAATCTACACAGGAATGGTATTATAGTGATACTTTGGAATATGCTTAAAATTTTTTTTTTAAACTTATGAGTAAACGTCACATCTTTGATTCTGGACATTAGTATAAGGGACCAGATTTATGTTATATGCCTTGTTGCATGCAGAAGGGAAACCATTTCTCAAGAAATTGACACTAAACACTCTCTGGTGGTGAATTAATGTAACTAAGTAAACATTAAGTAGTGTCCTTAAGTGAAGAAATATTATAAATTATTTTTACCTTTAGTTTTGTGCTTTTAAATTATTTTATGTGTATACAGAAGTTGATTTTTCACAAGTTTTTTCTACCATGCCTCATTCACTGAAAACATCTCTTCATTTCTGGAATAGATATAAATTGTGTAGTCAAATTACAGTGAATGCTAAAATAACAAAACCTGGATGGTTCTTAAAAGATACTTTCTGAGTAAGAAAATAGCACACAAATAAATAGCCTGTTTCAGATTCTGACTGCCAAAAAGTAGGAAATGCTGCAATGATTTGAATAAGAATATTTAATGATTGTTGCCTCTCTACAAATTTCAATGAACTAAGATACAACAAACAGAAATATTCTAGATAGGATTTGCCACTAGAGTCAGATCAATAAATATCTCAAAACTTAAAGAAAAAATTGACTAAAACACAAACAAGTACAATGTCAAACTTTGGTTAACAAGCTTCCAGTGTCTATTGTCAATAATATGTGGGTAGGAGGAGTTGCCAGATTTTAAGGGTCTCAGCCCAAACTGTGTTCCTTTGATTTCTTTAAATGAGATAAAGACCCTTATATGACCAAGAGTTAATGACACTTGACTACCCTTTCTCAGCCTGTCATCTCTTTCAAAGCTGTATAAAGGTCCAAGAGATTCTAAATTATTTGGATTGGAGGTCTTGTCACTAAAGTTTAGGGTAGAGTAAGGCAATGGCACCCCACTCCAGTACTCTTGCCTGGGAAATCCAATGGATGGAGGAGCCTGGTAGGCTGCAGTCCATGGGTTCGCACAGAGTTGGACACAACTGAGTGACTTCACTTTCACTTTTCACTTTCATGCATTGGAGAAGGAAATGGCAACCCACTCCAGTGTTCTTGCCTGGAGAATCCCAGGGACAGGGGAGCCTGGTGGGCTGCCGTCTATGGGGTCACACAGAGTTGGACACAACTGAAGCAACTTAGCAGCAGCAGCAGCAGCAGCAGCAGGGGCTGAAATATTACAGAGATTTGATGTTTTCTGGACTAATGTGGTATTTTTAGGAAGTGATTTGGTTGAGTTCTAACATTAATATGTTTAAAATGTATAGATATTTAGAAAGAAGTCATGCATTCTTAGCTTACAAATTCTTTTTGATGTTTTCAAGAAAAGGCTATTTAAAGGGAAGTTCTGGATACTAAAACTTGGCTTTTATTACTTAGAAACAAGTGAATTTGAAGTAGTTTTCTTTTTCATTGAGTTGAGAATATACTAACTTGATCTCATAGCACCATACATAGAAGAATAATCTTTTTGTTTCTGTTAGTGTATTGTCTGTTTTTCCTTTGAAGTCCACATACTCTAACAATAACAAAATGAGGGTGATATGAGGGAAGATGGGAAAATAAAATAAGGAGTTCCAGCAGAATAAAATAAGGAGTTCCAAAGGTGCCCTGGTGGGCACCCCAAACCCTGGAAGAGGGACCCAATTATTATTTACTACACACATATATATATTTTTTACTATAAACTTTACATGAGCTGTTTCATTAGACTTCACAATAGTCTTGTGAAAATGGCATCACTATTCTCCTGTGGAGAAAAAACCCACACAAAACTGAAAGCCAAAATAGTCCACTCTAGCAGACTCTAGTTCAAACCCTAATTTGTTGGGATCCACAGCCCATGGTCTCTCTAAGAAACCATATTGCCTTTCAGTGGGAGAAAGAGGAAGAGAATAGAAAATAGAGCCGAGACAGAGAGTGAAGAAGAGCAAGTCACTAGGTTATTACCATATATATATATATATTTAGACATCTGGGTAAGGTTGACTCCTTTGTGTGAACTTTGTGTGAATTTCTATATCAAAGTATAAGCCAATTCTCAGACAAAAGCCAATTTCAAAACATTAAAATGTGAGAAAGTATAATGTGGAATGAATGAAGGAAATATGATAGTGAGAGGTGACATTTTTCTCTATACTTGATAGAGCTTCCTTGACTCTGGATGTTGACAACTACTCATGAAAATGCCCTTGGGCTAATTAAGTCATGTTTCTCCCTTTCATTCCTAATACCTCTCAGGCTGTCCTTTTAACCCAGTAGGTGCATGAGGGTAGATTTTTATCGGTTGCAGAACACATCAGATGAAGCCACTGGCGCGATGAAACAGAGGGACGAACGTCGTTACAGGCTCAGTATTACTCATTGGAAAGATCACATAATTGAAATTTTCTGAGATGCTCAAGATAATGCTTAAGTAAAAACATCTGCAATGATACTTTGAAGGGAGCATATTTTAAAAGCATCATATGCTATGGTTATATTTAGGTATTATTTTTTCTCCGCTTGTATTAACTATCCCACTGACTTCATAACTCATGTTATAAGAAGGGCACTGAAAACGTCTGCGGAATAATCTTCAGTGCCATATGGTATCTCTTTTTCACTCTACCACTTTATTATGTCAATAGAATTCAGATACCCTCCTGACAGATGTAAACTGCATTATGAAAGTCTCACACTTCAGTAGACTCAAACGACCTAAAAGCAACAGAAATGGTTACAGAAAATCCACATTCCATTTAAACTAAAGGTAAAAGTGTATTTTTCCTCAAAATTCAAGAATACATATATTCTTTATCCCCTCTCTATGATATTCATTTAGATGGTCTCATTAAACTATTAAGCATGCCTTTCCCCCTCAACATAAGGAATGTAGTTTCCTAAAGAAAGTGGCAAGAGTTATACACTAACTCTTCCTAATCAGTACCTCATAATGCTAAATAAATCAAAACATTTTCTTCTCAGGTGAAACCTCAATAAATTTCCTTCAAAAATCTTCTTATTTATACTCCCATCACTTTGCTATTCTTTTTCTTGTAGGATACATGCTGACAATGAGTCATAAATTTGCTAAAAAAGAAAAAAAAAGGTACTGCTTCTGTGTGTGTGTGTGTGTGTGTGTGTGTGTGTGTGTGTGTGTTGGGAAACACCTACTGTGCTGTGGACAGTGGATTAATAATGAAAAGGATTTTCTTAGGGACTATTAATCTCCTCTTTTCAAAGAATACACGAGAGCAGTCTACTTTGCTGTGACAGGAAATAGCCTAATCTCATTCCACCACATATTTTATCTAAGATTAAAAAAAAAGAGTATATACAAACTGAGGGTCATAATTTTAAAGCTTTGAAGACTTGTTTAAAAACAGAATGTGATGGAAAACAGTTTACCAGGTACCATAAAGAGAGCTAAAAGAGGAAGGACTAGCCTATCTTTGGATTATTCAGTGGGAAATAGGTTTAAAATTTCTACTCACCTCATTTTCACTTATCTGGGCTATCGTTTGCAAGCTATGTATCCACCCAGTTCCTCTATTTTTAAAAAACCATGTCCCCAGATCAAAGCAGATATCTCTAAATAGTTACCCACTTAAGGAGACATACAACTTGCTCAACTTTGTTTCCTTAAGGACTCCTCGCCACAGAAATTTATTGTAAATGAGAACTTAAGAGTTATTGCTGGCAGTTTCTTGAAGTATATACATTTTCGAGATATTTCATACTCAACAAAGTACATCAAACTTATTATCTAGACAAAGTTAAAGCTCACCTATTCTGTACTACATAATGTTCACAGACGTAGGGGTAGTGAAGTTGTATGCTGTAACACTTATGACCTCCAGCTAGGACAAAATTTCATTCTTTAAAAATTTATTAGTGTTATATAACTGGGAGCTAACTTTGCTTCTTTTATATCTGTCAACTCTCTATTTATCTTACTGTCTCTAATTTATGGGGCCAGGAAAAGTATTCTTCCATTTCAACTGGAATTTCCTAAGTACAGAAAACCAGTGAATTCTCTGCCTACAGTGGCAGTTTTGAGCCTAATTAAACAATGACAGTGAGTTAAATCCAAATATTAGTTGATGGGAGCAATTTGTTCATGTACTTCAATGGTGCATGACAATGAAGTCTGACAGCTTTAAACTGTACTATCATAAATCAACTTGATGATTCTGCATTTCTGAAAAAGGAAACATAGAAGCTCTTTGAGATCAGATATTTCCTAAGAAAATAAAGTCAAACAGGGATACTGTTGGGAAGAAAGACATGCTGGAAGTGTTTTCTGACGATTAGCCTTTTGGAACATTATCCATAAATTGTCACACTGTGCTGTGTGTGCTGAGTTGCTCAGTCGTGTAAAGCTGATTGTGACCCCCACAGACAGTAGCCCACCAGGCTCCTCTGTCCATGGAATTTTCCAGGCAAGAATCCTGGAGTGGGTTGCCATATTCTTCTCCAGGGGGTCCTCCCAACTCAGGGATCAAACCTAGGTCTCCCTCATAGCATGTGGATTCTTTACTGACTGAACTACCAGGGACCAGGGAAGTCCAAGGCAGGAAGAGGGGATTTTAAAAAGATTAAAAAAAAAAAAAAAAGAGGGGGCACAGACTAGTTTCGGTGTTAAAAAAAAAATTTGTGAGTGTTCAGATTAACTTTGAGGACAACTGCAAAAAATCAGAGAATTTTTAAGAGATAATGCAATAAGACAACAAGTAGAACATACTCTAACATACTTAATGTTTACTGGAATTAAAAATTACATTTACAGTTAATGGGCAAGTTTCTTCAAAGCAATCTATGCTATTGAGTAGACCATGTGCACTTTGGCTTTTATATAGGTAAAATATAATACTCCATTTCCTTCCAAATCCTTGATTTTGGGTTCTTTTTCAGCATTGACATATTCTTAATTCTCTTAATGTTGATCACCATATTTTATCTGCAGGATACAGGATGCTTGGGACTGCTGCACTGGGATGGCCCAGAGGGACGGTATGGGGAGGGAGGTGGGAGGCGGGTTCAGGATTGGGAAGACGTGTACACCCGTGGAAGATTCATGTTGATATATGGCAAAACCAATGCAATATTGTAAAGTAAAAATAATAATAATAATAAATAACTAAATAAAATACAGGTTTTAAAATTGCTAAAACTTTAGATTTTTAGTGGGGAATGACAGCAAATTTTTCCATATTTGTGTTTTTAAATATAAATTTGTTTCAAGCTCAAATAAAAATTTAAATTCTTGAACGAAAAGTAGTATCTCTATCGCATTCACGGCAGTTTTTAATTTTCAAATGTTATCATTGTCGTGAGTTTTATTGTACATTACTTCTCATTACTGTATATATAAATGAACACAAATTTTGACTATTATTTTTTAGTTCTTTGAAATTCAGCTCTGACTCCAAAATTAAAGAAGCGTGCTTCTTCCTTTCTATCATACTCCTTTAAGGAATATGCAGCACACTCATGTCCATTACTGACAGCCTCTACCTTTACATGTTTACTTGTGAAAACCTCATTTTCTATTAAAATATTCAAAGCATTTGTTGTTGTTGTTTTGTCTCTATGTTTATAGCTTTACTAGTCAGGATAGGTAGGCTAAATGATGCCGCACTAACAACCAGTTTTATAGGAAACATTATGCCTGATTTATACTATCATCCATTGTGGGTCAGCAGGAGCTGCCTCTCATCAGACTCATTCAAAGACCCTGGTAAGCGCCCCTACGCTCCTAGAGCAGCAGGAAGAGCACGCAGTATTCTGGACACTGGTGCCTAAAACGTCCACCCGGAAGTAAGACGCATCACTTCTGTCCATCTTCCATCGGCTAAGGAAAGTTACATGGCCCATGGCTCACTTCAGAAATGAGAAATATAATTCCTTTATGTGACGCGAGAGCTGAAAATATTTGGAGAACACAATTCATAACTCTGTATTCTCATACATGTAATCTCTTTTCTGAAGTCATCTCTCAAATCCTAATCATTTTTTTGGAAGATAGTAATATTTTATAGTATTAGTATCTATCTTTACCCTCAAATATGTATTCAAGGTCTACCTGAACATGCTACAGCAGCAGAATTTATTTATTTTTTAAAGTCTTTTTTTTAAAGACTTTATTGAATTTGTTACAGTATTGCTCCTGTTTCATATTTTGGTGTTTTGGCCTTGAGGCATGTGGGATTTCAAATACCCAATTAGGGATCGAACCTTGCTCTCCTTGCACTGGTAGGCGAAGTCTTAACCACTGGTCCCACAGGGAAGTTCCCAGCAGCAGCAGAATTTAAAGCACTGAGAAATTGGTAAGGCTACTATAAAAAAAAAAAAAATGTAAGACTGCACACATTCCCAAAATGAGGACATTTATTTCCAGCTGTATCTGCTTTTTTAAATTTGGGGACAACTTGCTGTATACACTATTTCATGGAGTTCCTTCTTTTCTGTGATTCCTTACTTCTTTGTTGGGTTAGCAAAGCTAAACACAGAAGAGAGTTTTGACCAGCCTGGCCTGGCAATCGTGGCATGAGCCTGCTATATAGATCTCACAGACCCTAGTTATAACAAATGTTTACTGATTAGTGGTTAAATGCCTGATATATTTATTTTCAGACCAAGTTTTCATTTTTTCCAATCCAACTCATGAAAAACGAAATCATATGGGAAACAGTCACACTAAACTTGGCCTAAAACAAAAGGCTATGAGTACAGTGCCTGGAAGAATGCTTATTCATTACTCCCTAGACTAGCATATTTCTCAGCAGAGAGAAAAGCATATACTGTAGCCATGGAAAATCTGGGGAACTGGAACTCTCGAAAATACCATTTATGCTACATCAAACTTGAGCCCACTCAGGCAATGTAAATCTTTCCATATGTGATGAGTGCTTGCTGCCCAGCTTCCAATTCTGAAAGAGACACTGAAAATATCCCCAATACTCCTTTTTAATTTATACCAAGAGTCTCCATCTGTCTTTATGCTTTGAGTTAAAGAACAGTTCTTTAATAAACTAGAAAGAGAGGAGAGCACAGAGATACTATAAATTGAAACCATCTTCATATCCCAGAATAGATCTACATTTCAATAAAAATTAATTGCCCCTTCAATTGTAGATAACAACAAAATTAAAGACAGCCAAAACACGATTTATCTTGAATTTTGAATTGTATCCTAGAACTCTCAATGTTTTGGCTCAGGAAAATGTTATGGGGACCATTTTCTTAATCCAAGATCAAGACATATGGTGTGATAAGGAATGGTTTGTGCTGTTATATGGGGAGCAAGAGATAGTCTGAGAGCTGTAATAGAGCCAATAAATTGCCAAAATCCCTAAGGTATTTAGATGACTTAAAGCAGTGCTTTTCAAGTGTGACCCATGGACCACCTGCACCATTATCACCTGGAGTTTTTGTTAAAATACCTATTTCAGGGCCTTGAGCTAGACTAACTGAATCAGACACTCTGGACAAAGGCTCAGAAATCTGCTTTTTAGGTTCTTCAGGTGATTTTTACACCTGCTAAAGGAAATGTTATACTCTGAGAGTTCCCGAGAGAAAACAAGAGGAAGGAGTTTTAACATCAGGGCGCTGGAGGACGGGCCAGGAACTCAGACAAGAAAATAGCCTTATTTAGATCTTAAAGCAAGATGTAGTAATCTTGGAAGAGAAAGTATCAGGCTGATGCCACTTTAACAGGACTTCCCAAGGGGATTTAGAAGAATCCTTGACATTGTCCCTAAGGAAGGTGGGCAATCATAATCTCCAGGAATGGCCTCTATAGGGAATGCATTGAAATGGCTGCACTAACTTCCCCATCCCCTATAACTTTCTGGTAGTCAATCACAAACACTAGAAGCCAAGAATAGGCATTGTTGTTGTTGTTATTTAGTCACTAAGTCCTGTCTGACTCTTTTTAACCCCATGGACTGGTACCTGCCAGGCTCCTCTGTCCATGCGATTTCCCAGATAAAGATACTGGAGGGGGTTGCTGTTTCCTTCTCCAGGGGATCTTTCTGACCCAAGGATAGAACTTGTGTCTCCTACATTGGCAGGCAGATTCTTTACCACTGAGCCACCAGGGGAGCCCTAGAATAAACAAAGCCCTACAGAATATCCGGTTTTCTCTGATCACTAACACTGGTCATATGCTTCTCTCTACTACCATGTGACTCACTGCTAGCCCTGCCCCAAAGACTTGAGATCTCCCATTGTAACATGAGTTCTTACTAATTTTTGGTGTCTCAGTTCCTAAGTCTGGTCCCCAGGTGCTTAAGGAGCCTGCATCCTACTTTACATTTTACTCTTAAGAAGAGTCCTCTTTATGAGCTCCAGTCAATCTGCTGACCGATTTCCCTGAAAACACAAGGCACAACACAAGGCTTGACCTGCTCGACATCCCTCTTTGATTGCCTGCCATCTTACTCTCTTTGACTGACTGGACCTCATTTGCCATATTCTGGTAGCCCTGATGCTGACTGCTTCTCCAGATTATACCCCAATGTTGCCTAACCTGGAGGATGTAGTGTCTGGCCTTTCAGAAAAGATTTCTGTTCAGAGCCTGCGTTTGCCTGTGCATGGAGGGTTAATCTCTTGCCCCACCCATGCACACAAGTCTACTTCTGCACATCCTCTCTTCTATCTGCACAGTGAAAGTAAGAAGCTGGGCCATACATAGGCAGTTATCGAATTTTGGCTAAGAAATCCCATAGATCTCCCAGAAGACCAGTGAAGACCTAAGCAGATATGAGTTAGAAAATTCTCCCATCAGTAAGTTACATTACGAACTCCTCAGGGAGGCTCAAGAGGGAGGGTGCATATGTATACTTCTAGCTGATTCATGTTGCTGTATGGGAGAAACCAACACAATATTGTAAAGCAATTATCCTCCAATTAAAAGGAAAAAAGAACTCCTCAGGACTTAGATCTTTACAAGGAACTTCTTGGCAAGTACGGATTCAGCCTTTACTCTTTGAGTAAACTGTAAACTTTTCAGAAAGGCAGTCAGTGACTTTTTTTCCTTTCTCTATGGAGCCCACAGACTTGGAGCAGGGTTTTTTTTTTTTTTTTTTAGCTTAGCTGTGTTTTAAGAACTTGGGTAAGGATCACTCATTACCAGTATGGACTCAGTGTATAAGGCATTTTTTGACAGGCAACAATCCTGAGCACTTTACTAAAACTTCAGCATTTGCTCTCTGTCCCTTAAGAGAACATCAGTAAGGAACAGAAAGATAACAGATGTTTCCAGTCCTTAGAGATCAGAATTTGAATGAGATGGAAACTAAAATATGAAGCTCTATGAAGCGGTCTCATGTAGAGATTCTCCTATAAGATTATTCTTTTCATTCCCTAATCCTCTCACCTCTATGCAGAGCTCAAGACCTACAAAGGGCACGTCCTATACTTCGTCTTTCCAACCTTGACCTCCCTCCCACTTCACAGAAAAACAAGTACAGTTTAGACTTTTAAAATGATAACAAACATTATTTCCACACTAGTAATTTTTATAGTAACATAGACGAGAAAGAGCAATTGGTTTAAAAAATGATTTCCCTAGAAGGAAGGAATGGGAGTTCTATAAAATCCAGTGCACAACACAAAACTTCTTTATTCTTTGTTACTGTCAAGTGGTTAATCTAGAATCCCCCTTTCTTAGGAGCCATATGACGCTGTGGACATTTAAGGTTCCATGTCTGGGACGAGGGAGAGTGAGGATGAGGTCCATGGTCACCATGCACTGCCCGCACAGGCTTCTCTCTGGTGCCGATTTCCTCCTTTCTTGTCTGTGGCTGGAGGTCAGTCCACACACCCTGGGACTAAGTCCTCTTTGTCCTGACTCCTGACATCACGCTGCTCCTTCTCTTGGCCTCCTGGCTGCATTTACAGCATAAGGATCAGCTGGGAGAATGTTTTGGACATGTCTGCCTAAATACTCATGTCTAATGACCTGGCACCAGGCCGAATAGCACTAACATTGATTCCAGTTTTATACTTCCGTGCACTTCATATAGGAAGTAATTTATAGATTCCACTGCTCCCGTTTAGTCTAACTTTTGCAACCCCGTGGACTGTAGCCTGCCAGGCTCCTTCTGTCAATGCGATTTCCCAGGCAAGAATACTGGAATAGGTTGCCATTTCCTTCTCCAGGGGATCTCCCCAAACCAGTGATTGAACAGGTGTCTCTTATGTCTCCTGCATTGGAAGGTGCATTCTTTATCACTAGTGCAACCTGGAAAGCCCTCTCTTACATTTCCCCAATATGATCCAGGTTTTCAGAGCTGTTTCCAAGGTACCCGGTCCAGGGAGTGAGAGAGAGGGTGCCAGAGCATGGAGCCCCTACGTGGGTGAACCCACATCTTCCAAGCATCTGAGGTCCCTCTGCTTTCCTTTAATTTTTTCCTTTGGTCCCACTACTATGAGAATCATTATCTGCTCTTGGGGATGGGATGAAAGATCTGCTTTATTTTGTTTTTGTCATTATTTTGATCCTGAGGATTTAAGAAGTTACCTTTTGAAACTCAAAAGCTGTCACAAACAAAAATATCTAAAACACTTCTTTCTGAATTAGGCCTTTTCTGAGGCAATATTTGTCATAAAACAAATGAGATTTGAGCAAATACAAGACAAAAGATCATGAATGAATATCTCAAAATATTTCTTGAATGTTAACACTGAGTCCATCATATATAGGGATTGCTGCAACTCTGACAAAAGGCGAAGAAGCTAAAATTTTAAAAGTTTAATGAAACTATCCTTGACCCTAACCTGAGTGGCAAAAATGGTCATCAACTTTATCATAAAATCTGAGTAAATGTGGAATAAAATATATTTAGAGGAAAAACCTGGAATAATATACCCAGAGGGAAAAAGAAGCAAGCTCATGGTCTTCTGCCTGTGTCTTTTTATTTTCCAATGGACTGACCAGATGTCTAGAGGGACAGGCTGGCCCAGCCTTCCCATACCATTGTATGGGAAAACCTTACACAAGATTTATGTTCCTTGGTAACAAGAAGACTAGAGCAATACCAAGCCCCTAAATTTGGCATCTGTGCATCAGGCAGTGTGCTGCACACTGGCCAGACAATCTATAAGACAAAAGCCTCTGGGAGCTTACGATTCAGTGGAGCTAGGAAAGTAAGCTAGCAAATAAGAAGTTAAAATGCAAAGCAATGGAAGTCAATGAAGAGGGCTGTGGAGTTGAAGTGCAGGGATGGGGTAAGGGGGAATCTCAGAAGAGAGAGGTACTGATTTCTGGAAAGACAGGACTGACCAACTCTCTAGGCTGAAAGACCCCACCTTGTGTAGAATATAATGCAGAGGGGAGGCTGCAGAGATATTAATGCCAGGTGCATATATGAGAAAGTGTCAGAGATGGAGACAAACCTGCGGGGAG
This sequence comes from Neotragus moschatus, assembly GCA_006410615.1. NCBI lineage: Eukaryota > Metazoa > Chordata > Mammalia > Artiodactyla > Bovidae > Neotragus > Neotragus moschatus. Next base: position 20,621 of record SJYA01000979.1, on the reverse strand, counting down.
GGAGGGAAACAGTCATTCTTATCAAGTCGATCATCTTAAGTCTTTTCCCCCAATCTCTCTGTGTGTGTTCATAAGAGATTGGTTTTTCATATTTTTTTTTGCTCCAGTATTACTTTAAAAAAAATTATTGGAGTATAGTTGCTTTACAATGTCATGTCAGTTTCTTCTGCACAGCGAAATAAATCAGTCCAACATATACATATATCCCCACTTTTTGGATTTTCTTCCCTGTTAGGTCTCCATAGAGCACTGAGTGGAGTGCCCTGTGCTGTATATAGTAGTTTTTCATTAGTTATCTATTTTACAGATCGCATCAACAGCATATATATGTCAACCCCAGTCTCCCAATCCATTCTACCCCTTGGTTTGTCATATTTCAAAACTGTATAACGTNAAAGGGATGGAAGTACAGGCCAGTATCAGATCCTTAATACACCAGGGCAGAAGTATCTCAAGAAGAGAGAACAAAGGTAAATAGTATAAATGGCAGCAAGGGGGAGGTGGGCACAAAGATAAGAAGCTGTTGGATTTAACCATTAAGTCAGCCATCATTAGCAACCTCTGAGAGATTTTCAGTATTGTGATAGAAATAAAAGTCCAATTGCAAAGAGTTATAGACTCAGAAACTCCAATAGTTTGGCCACCTGATGTGAAGAGCTGACTCACTTGAAAAGACCCTGATGCTGGGAAGGATTGAGGGCAGGAGGAGAAGGGGACGACAGAGGATGAGATGGTTGGATGGCATCACCGACTCAATGGACATGGGTTTGGGTGAACTCTGGAGATGGTGATGAACAGGGAGGCCTGGTGTGCTGCGGTTCATGGGGTGGCAAAGAGTCAGACACGACTGAGTGACTAAACTGAACTGATAGAGTCAGAGGGAGTCGAGGAAGCAAAGACAGAAAATACAAATTTTTCTTGGCGCCAAAAAGAGAAAACTTGGTTGAGAAAGCTGAGCGTGTGTTTGTTCAGTGTAACGGAGGCCTGAACATTGGTTGTGCCCCGAGGAAAAGCGAAGGAACAGGTAAAAGGACATAATTTATGAAGCAAAGCCTGGTTTCATCTCCATAAATATTTTGTTTAAAAGTCCCATAAACAGCAGTGGCCCAGGAAATGCTTCAGCAAATACTCATTAACCAAACGACAGCTATTTAACAATGTTCCCATAGCTGTTATATGTTTATCACCCCTTGTGTAACAAAGACTTCTGGCATGGAATTTTGAGTTCTTTCTTTAGTATGAGAATACTTCCGTTCCCTGAAGATTTTCAGAGAATAGGGTACATGGTTGACCTCTTACTCAGACAGAAGGAAATTATGCTTTCACCTCTTGCCCCTGAATAAATTTATCATCCAGTCATTACTTCTTCTGGATGAAGATAGAAATTAGACGGAAAGCCAGAAGCTTGGATGCTAAATGAGTAATATTTCCGGACTTAGTTCCCCTATCTGTAAAACGAAGGATTTAGACTTGCTCATTGCTAAGTCATCACAGCTCTAAAGGAACCAAATGAACAGAAAAGACATATGTAAATCAAAGCTTATTCTTATTTTGTTTATCACAGAGCACACTGAAACAATGCAGGTCCCTAACAGTGTGGGGGAGGTGTATTTTATTATGCATGGTATAGTCATAGAACAGAGGATTATACTCTTGTCAATTATTTATTTTCCAAGGTGTTCTGAAGATACAGAAAAAGTTGCCAATAAAATGTTACATGAAAAAGGTGGAATCCAAATTTGCAGCGTGAGGCCAATTTTGTAAAAATAAGGTGAAACAAAATATTGGCATCATATTATGAACACAGATACAGAAGGAAATCTAACAATAGGATAAGAGAGTGAAATTGGAGACAATTTTCCCTGTATATTATCATTCTTTTTATAATCTTCATAATAATTAACTCCCTTGTGAGTTAGGAAAGGTATTTTACACTTGAGGCTTACAGGAAGGTCGCTTTCATGTCCATTGTACTCAACACTACTTAAAATGTTTTCAAGTGCGGAGGAGAACCTCCGGGTGCTAACTTTCCTGATGGACTAGCCCTGTGCTCTGGAGAAGGACTACAGAAGATATGCTTGATATTAAACATATTCAAAAGCAAGTCGGTTGGAGATAGAAGATACAAACAAATGAAAACTGCCTCTCAGGATTATTATTATTTTCTTGTTAATTTGGAAGTGAAATGAAGTTGCTCAGTCGTGTCCTACTCTTTGCAACCCCATGGACAGTAGCCTACCAGGCTCCGCCATCCATGGGATTTTCCAGCAAGAATACTAGAGTGGTTTGCCATTTCCTTCTCCAGGGGATCTTCCCAACCCAGGGATCGAACCTGGGTCTCCTGCATTGCAGTCAGACGCTTTACCATCTGAGCCTCCAGGGAAGCCCTGTTAATTTGGAAAGATGGCAGTATTTTACCTAGATCTTTGTAACATCTAATCTTTATTTGTTTAAAGCTTACCAAAATAATATTTGGCTTGTAAAATTGTCTTAGACTCAGCCATTTTTATTTATTCTTCTGTTTCCACCCACCCTCCCCAACTATTAATACAGCAAATGCTGGCAGCATCTTCTTGTAGCAAATGCATTATCAATTCCACAATGCTTTCAGCGAAATCAACAAACCAAAAAGGGGTATTGGAAGATGGCTGATACCTCCATGTCCTCCAACTCTACTTTTTAAATTATTATTGACAATAGGCACCCGATGCTCTTTCCTCATAGCAATTTACAGTTCCAAATTACTCATTGCTAACAGCAATTTCATAATTTGTTAAATGGCATTATATAATGAAATTTTCATGTTTTAGCATGCTGCAGCAGTGAACTAAATAACAAACACTTTGATAATAAAATATGAAGTAAAATATATACGGTTTTTAGATCATGTATTTGTTAACAGCCTTTTAAGTTATATTCACTGAACAAACACTCAGATCTGCTGCTGCTCAGTTCTGTCTGACTTTTTTCAACCCCATGGAATGTAGCCTGCTAGGCTCCTCTATCCATGAGATTTCCCAGGCAAGAATACTGGAGTGGGTTGCCATTTCCTTCTCCAGGGGATCTTCCCAATCCAGGGACTGAACCCATGTCAACGGTGTCTCCTGCATTGCAGGCAGGTTCTTTAACTGCTGAGCCACCTGGGAAGCCACTTATTGCACAAAAATGTACCAAAAGAATCTCAGTCTTTAACAAATCACCTCTTCAATTGGCTGCCCTAGTAGCTCAGACTTTAAAGTGTCTGCCTGCAATGAAGGAGACTTGGGTTCAAGCCCTGGGTCGGGAAGATCTCCTAAAGAGGAAAATGGCAACCTACTCCAGTATTCTTGCCTGGAGAATTCAATGAACTGTAGCCTACCAGGCTTCAGCTACAGTCCATGGGATCGCACAGAGTCAGACGCAACTGAGTGACTTCACTTCACTTCCTCTTCAATT
>SJYA01000979.1:0-16802 GCA_006410615.1 Neotragus moschatus | reverse complement strand
GATGGACTAGCCCTGTGCTCTGGAGAAGGACTACAGAAGATATGCTTGATATTAAACATATTCAAAAGCAAGTCGGTTGGAGATAGAAGATACAAACAAATGAAAACTGCCTCTCAGGATTATTATTATTTTCTTGTTAATTTGGAAGTGAAATGAAGTTGCTCAGTCGTGTCCTACTCTTTGCAACCCCATGGACAGTAGCCTACCAGGCTCCGCCATCCATGGGATTTTCCAGCAAGAATACTAGAGTGGTTTGCCATTTCCTTCTCCAGGGGATCTTCCCAACCCAGGGATCGAACCTGGGTCTCCTGCATTGCAGTCAGACGCTTTACCATCTGAGCCTCCAGGGAAGCCCTGTTAATTTGGAAAGATGGCAGTATTTTACCTAGATCTTTGTAACATCTAATCTTTATTTGTTTAAAGCTTACCAAAATAATATTTGGCTTGTAAAATTGTCTTAGACTCAGCCATTTTTATTTATTCTTCTGTTTCCACCCACCCTCCCCAACTATTAATACAGCAAATGCTGGCAGCATCTTCTTGTAGCAAATGCATTATCAATTCCACAATGCTTTCAGCGAAATCAACAAACCAAAAAGGGGTATTGGAAGATGGCTGATACCTCCATGTCCTCCAACTCTACTTTTTAAATTATTATTGACAATAGGCACCCGATGCTCTTTCCTCATAGCAATTTACAGTTCCAAATTACTCATTGCTAACAGCAATTTCATAATTTGTTAAATGGCATTATATAATGAAATTTTCATGTTTTAGCATGCTGCAGCAGTGAACTAAATAACAAACACTTTGATAATAAAATATGAAGTAAAATATATACGGTTTTTAGATCATGTATTTGTTAACAGCCTTTTAAGTTATATTCACTGAACAAACACTCAGATCTGCTGCTGCTCAGTTCTGTCTGACTTTTTTCAACCCCATGGAATGTAGCCTGCTAGGCTCCTCTATCCATGAGATTTCCCAGGCAAGAATACTGGAGTGGGTTGCCATTTCCTTCTCCAGGGGATCTTCCCAATCCAGGGACTGAACCCATGTCAACGGTGTCTCCTGCATTGCAGGCAGGTTCTTTAACTGCTGAGCCACCTGGGAAGCCACTTATTGCACAAAAATGTACCAAAAGAATCTCAGTCTTTAACAAATCACCTCTTCAATTGGCTGCCCTAGTAGCTCAGACTTTAAAGTGTCTGCCTGCAATGAAGGAGACTTGGGTTCAAGCCCTGGGTCGGGAAGATCTCCTAAAGAGGAAAATGGCAACCTACTCCAGTATTCTTGCCTGGAGAATTCAATGAACAGTAGCCTACCAGGCTCCAGCTACAGTCCATGGGATCGCACAGAGTCAGACGCAACTGAGTGACTTCACTTCACTTCCTCTTCAATTGTCTAGAAGTATTGATTTAGTTCATCAAAAAAGGCCAGTATATAAGGATATAGTGCAGTGGTTTGAGCCTCTTTTCTTTCCGGAGAGGCTGCAATCGAAAATAAGCTAAATGCAGATTTTTATCAGAACAAATCAATTATCGCTCTGTTTACCAATTGAAGAAATATCAGTAGCTTCTCTCTCTAGTTCACATCCTACAGCATTAAGCTCGACAGCCCCTTGGAAAGATACATCTTGCTCACTGAATTCTAGTTTAAAAGGGGCAAACTTCTGAAGACTTCTGGAGAATTCTCACAAGGTTGTGCGAAAAAAAAAAAAGAGGGGGGATCCTTATAAGGCACTGTGGGCTTCCCAGGTGGCACAGTGGTAAAGAATCTGCCTGCAGTGCAGGAGACTCAGGAGATGCAGGTTCGATTCCTGGGTCAGGAAGATCCCCTGGGCAGGAAATGGCAACCCACTCCATCCTTGCTGCCTGGAGAATCCCATGGACAGAGGATCCTGGTGGGCTACAGTTTAGAACGTTGCAGAGTCGGATACAACTGGGCATGCAAGCAGACACACAAGTTATCAATGAACACTGTCACATGTTAATTTATTTCAATTTTCCTTTCTTTACTAGTTTTAAAAGTCATTTTCTAAATGGAAACCTTCCCAAGTGTGCATTCCTAATGACACTGAGTTTTCAGTGATTTTAAAGTTTAGGTGTTGTGGTAATATAGTTCTCACGTAAAATATACATCATGTGTCAATTTTCTAATTAGGTATGAATGTGAAAATTACATTTTAATTAACCTGAAATAGTCAAGTAGAGAAAACTTTTACTCAATTAACATAGTATTCTTTCCATTTGAAAATAACTCATGCCATTTAACTGAAAGTAGGGGGCAAAGATAAGCAAAATTTCCACTTTTTAGAAGATGTTTCTACGTTTATCCAGACCCTAAATCCACTGTTGCAAACAAAAGATAGTCCCTAGTTCATTGATTCAAACAGAAAAGTTTGTCATATATATCACAAAATGCTTTTACACCTAGGACTAATTTCCGCAGCGACTAGGTGAACCTGTTTGTTTTTTTTTTTTTTTTTTTTAGTAGTTTCAGTTTGAAAAAGGCCTTCAATACAGAAGACCACACAGCATAATTCTTTATAAAGCTCTATGATCAAGGAATTAGCAGTGGAATCTTATTAAAGCTGGAACGTAGAACTACCCTGGACTCAATTTATAGCTTCAAGTATTGTCTAACATATCCAGTTTTAATTTCTTTCTTGTGTCAAACAGAATTCATGATCAAGATCACTGAGAAAGCAGTGACCCATTTTGCTCTGAAATGCACTACATAAAAAATGTGGGACGATAAGAAAATATATATTCAGCTACTAAATTCAATGTTTTATGGCATTTTCAGCTTAGAAAAAGCTGTAAGTAAGAGAAAGACGCAGTTTTTAAAAACCAAGATATAATGGAGACAGTTAGCTTTAATTTCCTCTTTTTTTCCCCTAAAGTTTCATCAGCACACAGAAGAACTGCATAGATTAGATGACAATGATCATTTTTCCTTTTCTCTCTTTTCTACCAAGCAGTATGCTATTTCTCAGACACACATGCATGTGAACAGCATATGTGTGAATGGAGCTAAAATAATGTACTTAGTACTTGTCCACTCACGCATGCTCAGCTGTGTCCAACTCATTGTGACCCTATAGATGGACTGTAAACTGCCAGGCTCCTCTGTCTATGGAATTCTCCAGGTTAGAATGTTGGAGTGGGTTTCCATTTCCTTCTCCAGGGGATCTTCCCAATCCAGGGATCAAACTCTCATCTTATCTCCTGCTTGGCAGGCAGATTCTTTACCATTGTGCCACCTGGGAAGCCCAGTATTTGATTAATCCTAATTAATATTATAGCCCCCTTGAAATGGGTTAGTCACTGATTCCTTGACACATGCCTCCGGTAATTGTGTAAAAAGGAAAACAAACAGCACCTTCTGTATCTGATGTAGGAATGAGGTAGTTATCCCAGAGCCACTTCCATGGCAACTTCTACAGAACATAACTAAGAGTTTGGACACAAACCAAAAGCCTCCTAAGCACCTAAAATAGATGTCACTATGTCTGTGCACTTTGGCTCTGCACTTTGCTCATAAAAGATTCTCTTGGGTCTTTGGATAAAGTTATAGCCTCTCATTCCTTCCATATTTTTTTTTTTATAAACTTGTTTGTTTTCTGGTTTTCTTGGGCACAGCACAAATGAAATGATCATTACAAAGAGATGATTGAAGCTGAAGAGAATTATTAGAGGAATACAAATTGTCCACACCAGCAGGTAAAGAAATCACAGTTCCATATGAATGATGAACACAAGAAAAAAAAAGTCCCATAAAAATAATACAATTTTTTAAGGCACAGTAATTATGTGACCTTATGACGTAAAAAGGATGGCCTTACACACCACAGAATAGGCCCCGCAAGTATTATTATGTTATAGAATAAGTCTATGATGTGTATTCATGACGACAATACAGAGAAACTCACAAAACTTTGAATTTAGTCCTCTCCAGAGAGAGAGTAAAATATCTAAGGCTTCCCAGGTGGCTCAGTGGTAAAGAATCTGCTTGCCAATCCAGGAGACTTGGGTTCTATCCCTGGGTTGGGAAGATCCCTTAGAGGAGGAAATGGCAACCCGATCCAGTATTCTTGCCTGGGAAATCCTATGAACAGAGGAGCCTGGCAGGCCACAGTCCATGGGGCTGCAAAGAATTGGATACAACTGAGCACATACATATTATTATAGTAGATTTCAGAAGAGAACTCTCCAAAAAATGGCTAACTTTTCTCTAAACTTTTGGAGTTTTCAGTAGGAAAGTTCTAAGCTTTCCTTTCTGGAAAGTCNTCCTATGAACAGAGGAGCCTGGCAGGCCACAGTCCATGGGGCTGCAAAGAATTGGATACAACTGAGCACATACATATTATTATAGTAGATTTCAGAAGAGAACTCTCCAAAAAATGGCTAACTTTTCTCTAAACTTTTGGAGTTTTCAGTAGGAAAGTTCTAAGCTTTCCTTTCTGGAAAGTCCATAGATAGGAAACTCCCTAGTTCTCTGTTACTTGTTTACTGACCAGCAGCAAATACTATATATAGTGTTAGTTAACCAGGCCTCTGGGGCAAGAGGGACATCTCAGATGAGAGCGCTATCTGCCCACTCCACTGCCAGGTGGGCTACCTCATCGGCTCTGAAAACCCCTGCAGGGCTCAATGATTTGAACTCTTACAGCAAACATCACTCTTAGAAATTCTGTGCCTTTAAGGTGTATGAACTTAATAAGATAAACTTCCTGCAAAAATTAAAAAAAAAAAGAAAGTTAACCAGAATTTGTAAAACTACATGGGGGTAAAGGGAAGGAAGGGTTAAAATGAACAAGTATAGAAACAAACTAAAGATAAAACTCCAGTTTAAAAACTCATGTTTTCCAGGTCAGATACACCAAGCTGCGATGAGATCAGGGAGACTTGACCCAGACTGTTAAAGGGCCTGGGCTTGCCCTGTGCTGTCTTCCTTATCTGATTGACGCTATAGGTTCTGCACTTCAAGCTGACATTGGATTAACCAATCTCTGCCCCTCTTCCCCATGTCAAGAGCATTCTGTACATTCTGTAATATTAAAGCATATCGGCTTTATTCAACCTGAAAAATAAAACATAAAAGCCACCCACGACAAGAGTCAACAAAGAACAAAACTAAACTAAAATTTAATATAAAATAGCAACAATTATGAGTTTCCTAAAAGCAAAACAAGATCTTAGCAGCTTCAACCAACAACAGCTACAAAACAATACTGAAATGCTCAAGAGCTAAGATATTTTAAGAGTGTGTTTTCTCTCAGAATAGAGGCAAAGTGGGAGAAAAAGGTCAGACGACCACATAATACTTGGCCTGAAAGAAATGAACCTTGAAGGAGATTTCTATGAGTTAAAAAACAGTACCTTATAAGTAACTGGTCTGGTCTACTCACAGCTGTTTCCAGTGTCGACTCTTGTTTAACTGTCTACTGACTTCAGTTTAAAGTTAATTCTGTTGGCAAAAAAGTACAGAGCTTGTCTGGAAAGTGCTGTTGGGACATAAACCATTCCTTCCAAAGCGGTGGTAGTAGCTGTATTAAGTTTTCTTGTAGAGGGGGATAGAAATCCTTCCTGTAGCAAATCTTCTTCCTCCTTCCCCTCAGACTTAGTCAGTATCCTCCTATCCCATATATTGAAGAAAGAGACAGAGAGGGAAGAAAAAAAANGGTAGTAGCTGTATTAAGTTTTCTTGTAGAGGGGGATAGAAATCCTTCCTGTAGCAAATCTTCTTCCTCCTTCCCCTCAGACTTAGTCAGTATCCTCCTATCCCATATATTGAAGAAAGAGACAGAGAGGGAAGAAAAAAAACTGCCAGGAAATATACCTTAAATAATGTAGTATTTGAGCATTTAGAAATAGACCAAAAAAAAAAGGGGGAGGGGTGGTTAAAAATGAGAACCAGAGAAAGCACATCAGGATCTTAAATATAATTTAGCCCAATGACTTCACTTTGTAAATAATGTAAGTGATGCCTAGAGAAAATATGATTCGTGCAAAGTCACTCACAAAGCTCATATGTGTCAGCTAAGAATAGTTATTGGATTTCACAACTCCCAGTTCAAGGCTTTTTCTGTTCCACTGCTGTACCCAAGGGGAAGTGGTTTACCTTTTTCCCCTGCATCCTTGTAGAATATCCACATGAGCTGGCAGGGAGAAGTAATACAATGTCAGAACCACCTGTTCTCACAAAAAAAATTTCCCTCCACTTCACAGTCCTTAATACCGAACATCTCTCTCTCTAATGTCTAATTTCTTCTATATTTAGGAAATAATATTTTCCTCTGCTGATTTTACAGAATATTTTTTCTGTCTCAGGACTTGCCATTTTTCAGGGGGTATGAATATCCCTTAGTCCTTACAGAGGACTCCTGCAAAGGACGGAGCTGTGACAGTTACTAGAGTAAGTAGTTACTTGGCTCTTGAATCAGAAACACATTCTTATTACCAAAAATCTCTGCTTCTAAATTGTCAAAAAAATTTTCACCATATATACAAGCTTATTTTTAAGTCACTTTTAAAAAAGATCTTCTTGATGGGGACCATTTTTAAAGTCTTTATTGAATTTGTTACAATACTGCTTCTTTTTTTATGTTTTTGGCCATGAGGCATGCGAGGTCTCACCTCCCCTATCAGGGATCAAATCAACACATTCCACATTGGAAGATGAATTCTTAACCACTGGATCACCAGGGATGTCTGCTATTCTTGACTATGACTTTTTATATATTTTGTTAAATATAAGAGAAACATCACAATAATTTTTATTTGGTATCTGTCACATCCCTTTTCCTACTTATATATGAGAAATTATTTTTCTTGAACTAAAGGGATGATTTCTTTATAATTTTTTTACATTTCCTTTTGAAATAATTCATTCACTTATTAAACAAATATTAATTGTTTATAAACTACCTCATCCTTCCCTTGTGGAATATAATAACTGACAAGCAATAGCTTTTTCAGAGAAGTGCATAATTTTCAAATAAAGTCAAAGGGAAGTAAGGCCAGTTTTCTATANACTTTTTTTACATTTCCTTTTGAAATAATTCATTCACTTATTAAACAAATATTAATTGTTTATAAACTACCTCATCCTTCCCTTGTGGAATATAATAACTGACAAGCAATAGCTTTTTCAGAGAAGTGCATAATTTTCAAATAAAGTCAAAGGGAAGTAAGGCCAGTTTTCTATAAGTTCTGTTTTTCTTCATTCCCACACATCAACCATGTGCCCAACATTTACTTACATTCTACCCATTGAGCCATTCACTCTCAAAAACATCCATCCTAGGGTCAGATAAGCCAAAATATGAAGTGGCCCAGACTAAAATCGCTCTGGTCACTACGGATCTTTCTATTTAATGTGACTCCTCAAAATATTAATGTCAAATCAACTTTACATGCTATGACTCAAAGACACAATTAACTAAATTCTCAGATCGTTAAAGACCATTTTCAAGCTTTTACTCATTCCTTATCTCAGAAATTCGCTGTTTCGTTTTGATTTTTCTTGTCTACTTTTAAGATTTCATTTATCTATGCTTGTCTTGGTCTTTGGCAGAAAGCAATGTAATTGTGAACAAATAATTGTGAAAGTATACTTTTAAAAATGAAAATTGGATTAGATTTTTAAAAACATTTTCCAAAGTGTTGAGCAATTAACACATACCATATAAATCTTCCAACCCTGACAAATAAACAGTTGATATTCAGAATACGTAAATGTTGAGAGAGAAATCTTGTAAAACATACTCTGTGCTTCTTGACACAATGGTAGATCCTATTTTCCTTTTGTTCGTAATTAATCCTGCTTGATTGAGCTCTAAGAAAATGAAAACCGCACAGACATTAACATTTAATCTACATTTATACCTAACACTAATACGTCAAACATGACAAGAGTCTGACACACAGATGTGTATTCCTTGGGTTTACTAAAATTTTTCCATATTTTTCCTTTACTTCTTAAGCTTTTACTCTTTATTTGAACATTTGGCCTTTTGGATGTTAGAAAGGGCAGGAAGGAAGTGTGAGTAAAACCTTAAAAGGGAAGTAGGCTGTGAGGAGACACAGAGATTCAGATGGAATGACTGACGTCAGGGTGATTCAGGGCTGCTGAGTAGACTCAGGGGGGAAAAAAGGTGTAGAGAGAAGTCACGTATCAGCAGGTTATTTAGAACAGAAGTGGGCTGAGTCACAGACAATAGATTATAGGTACTGATTTCAGGAACCAAAGTCTCTCAAAATAGGGTAAGCAAAGAAAGAACCAGCAATTTTGGTGACCAGTGCAAGCAACAGGAAATTGGCCCTCAAACTTACTTTGTAATTCATAACCCTGTTCCTTTCTCCCCATTGAGAGGGAAGCAATTGCTGTCAATATGTGAAATTTAGCACCATATAAAATAACACAGTGGTATACAATCATTTAAAAAAATCCTATCTCTTTATATTTAGGTCCCTTGGACATATTCCAGGTTGCCTTACTCTGGGCATGCCCTGAATTTCAGAATCCTTAGGTAAGTCTAGAGGGGAAGAATTACTGTGTTGTGAAGATGGAATCTATGGAGTTGAATTCCGCTGATGGGAGCACTTAGAGCAGAGGTGAACTCCAGGGCAGACTGTATTAACACAGGCAAGGCCGTCGGAATTCTCACACTCCCAGACTCCTCCTCTCGATTTCCAGGTTTGCAGTAACACTGGAAGGTTTGTACTAAAGAATCTCAGAGAACTGTGTTGTGATAGCAGGGAAGGGAAGTGATCATGTGAACAGCTGTTAGATTATTTTGTGTTTGGGAAGAGTTTTCATAGGTGGACAGTTTCAACTGTCCCAGGAGACGGACGCACATAAAAATCTCAAGCATCAACTCTCTTAAACTAGTTCAGGCTCCCGCTTGCTATGTTGCCTTCTCTGTTCACAGTCCAGTCTCCTCACAGCAGCCAGTCACCACTCCCCTCTTCATCTCCTCTGCTGGTTTCCAGCATCTCCTGCTTTACAACATCCAGTGGGTTCCTATCATTTCTCTCCTTCATTCCTTTCAGTTTCCCATTATCCTCTGGTTCACACTGTTCAATCATTTGCCATTATTCCTCGCTTCATCCCTACAATGTTTCCCATTATCCCCTGGTTCACACTGTCCAAAAATTCCCCTTCATTCTCTGCTTCATCCCTACAATGATTTTCGTATGACTGAAATCAATGGCCCTCGGTATAAATCCAAATGCCTAGCCACAGCCTCCTAGGCTCGTCAGCATTTTGCCCCCATTTATCTTTCCTACTTTCCTAAATTCTGTTCCATTTGTCTAGAAAGTGCCTCCCTCATATCTTCATAGAACTATTCCCTTCTCAGCATTCAGAGCTCATTATAAATGTTTCCTCTCCAGAAAAAGAATATCCTGACCACTCTGGTTAACCACCCTCCCGACCACATACATACACTCTCTCTACCTCGTTTCTCTCCTTTGGTTTTTCTTCACAGCACTTACCACTATCCAAAATTATCTTTGGTTCTTTTTTAGTTATTCATTCATTTAATTAGTTTAAATATGTTCACTGTATCTCTTCTAGAATAAGCTGCTATATAATTCAGGGAGCACAGTCTTGTGCTCTGTGATGACCTAGATGGGTGGGAAGAAGACTCAACAGGGAGGGGGTATATATACACATACATATAGTTATGTGTATATATATATATATATACATATACATATAGTTATGTGTATATATATATATACACACAAACAATATTTTGTGAAGCAATTATTGTCTGATTTAAAACAAATAGAATAAGTTTTATAAACTTAATTATAAAATATTATCAGAAATGTATCAGAAGTTACAAATTAGATCAGAAAGATAAGATTTAGGCTCTTTTAAACCTCATCATTCCCAGTGTATGGAACAGTGTCAACTATAATATAAGTCGTTGATCAACACTTCTTGAATGAATTATTTACAGTCCCGCCTGGGTTACTACTCTTCATTCAACAAGCATTTAACCTAAGTCCACAAGCATGAGGGCAAAGACTAACCTACCTTTACAACTGATGGAACCCTGAAAATCTCCTCGTGGCTCAGCAGCTAGGCATCTCAGAAATCAAGAGCCCCTGTTGGACTCTAGGTATGTAACTGTACCTACACAAAGGGACTCTAAGCCCTTAAATTTTCCTAACACAAAGGCCAGAGTATACCTTTGACTTGCCAGAATATCCTTTATGGATACATGCACCAAACTAGGTATGGGATTATATTTGCTAGAAGGTCCTGAGAGCTTCTGGATATTTCCTTTGTTTCCTAAACTCTACAGTAACTGCCTTTATTTAAACAGCAGATATCCAACAACAAATTCAATTCTTTCCAGGTGGTTTCGAGAAACTGCTCTCAGCTGCCAACTCTTCAGGAGAAGAAGCTAAATCTTTGCATTCACAACACATGTTTTCTAAATGAAAAGGGGGAAGACTAAGTAATTTAGAGAGGTGAGCTCACAGATAATCTCATCCACCATCTCAGTCCTCCTCCACACGGATTCAGAGCTCTCCAGGGAGCTGTAAATTGGATTGCCTCCATCTCCTGTCCTACTGCTTCCTAAATACCTGTTCTAGTGAGTCAGCCTCTGGGTCCTGGGGCTCAGATGCACTGTGGGACGATGAGACTGGCTCAACACATGCTGGGTCCAGTCACATCAGAAAGCTACTGAAAGGGAAACTTCCCTGATGGTCCAGTGGTTAAGGCTTTGCCTTCCAGTGTATGGGGTGTGGGTTCAATTCCTGACTGGGGACTTAGATCCCACATGCCTCATGGCTCCGCCCCCAAAAAAACATAAAAAAGAAATTAAATAAATACATAAGAAGTAATATTGTAACAGATTCAATAACAAATTTTAGAAAAGAGTCCACATCAAAAAATGTCTTTAAAAAAGAAACATGCTAATGTGATGGTGGGCAAACACAGGGGGATTTTCTGTTAGGATGAAAATGACTTTTTCTAAGCACACACACACAGCAGTTGTCCCCTAGGGCACAATGATGTAGAGAAAGTCCCTTGCCAGAACATTGTTGCCACTAAATAAGAAAATAGCATCATATAAAATAACTGTTGGAAGAAAATGTCCTTTTCTTATGTACTAAGATTAAATATTAATCTAAATACATCGGTTCAGTTCAGTTCAGTTCAGTTCAGTCACTCAGTCGTGTCCAACTCTTTGCTACCCCATGAATCACAGCATGCCAGGCCTCCCTGTCCATCACCATCTCCTGGAGTTCACTCAGACTCATGTTTATCAAGTCTGTGATGCCATCCAGCCATCTCATCCTCTGTCGTCCCCTTCTCCTCCTGCCCCCAATCCCTTCCAGCACCAGAGTCTTTTCCAATGAGTCAACTCTTCACATGAGGTGGCCACAGTACTGGAGTTTCAGCTTTAGCATCATTCCTTCCAAAGAAATACCAGGGCCAGTCTCCTTCAGAATGGACTGGTTGGATCTCCTTGCAGACCAAGGGACTCTCAAGAGTCTTCTCCAACACCACAGGTACCACTTATTTAGTCAACAAATCAAGGCTGCAAATGTTTTTTTATTGCTTTCTATGGACAAGGTTTTGTCCTAAGTCATGAGGTCTCTCATCCTGGAGTCTGAACTCAAGTTGGCCTTAGGAAACATCACTACGAACAGAGCTAGTGGAGGTGATGGAATTCCAGCTGAACTATTTCAAATCCTAAAAGATGATGCTGTGAAAGTACTGCACTCAATATGCCAGCAAATTTGGAAAACTCAGCAGTGGCCACAGGACTGGAATAGGTCAGTTTTCATTCCTATCCCAAAGAAAGGCAATGCCAAAGAATACTCAAACTACTGCACAATTGCACTCATCTCACATGCTAGCAAAGTAGTATTCAAAATCCTCCAAGCCAGGCTTCAACAGTATTAGAACCAAAAACTTCCAGATGTTCAAGCTGGACTTAGAAAAGGCAGAGGAACCAGAGATCAACTGGCCAACCTCAGCTGGATCATAGAAAAAGCAAGAGTATTCCAAAAAAATATGCACTTCTGCTTTATTGACAATGCCAAAGCCTTTGATTGTATGGATCACAACAAACTGTAGAAAATTCTCCAACAGATGGGAATACCAGACCATCTTACCTGCCTCCTGAGAAATCTGTATGCAGGTCAAGAAGCAACAGTTAGAACCAGACATGAAACAATGGACTGGTTCCAAATTGGGAAAGGAGTACGTCAAGGCTGTATATTGTCACCCTGCTTATTTAACTTACATGCAGAGTACATTATGCAAAATGCTGGACTGGATGAAGCACAAGCCGAAATCAAGATTGCCAGGAGAAACATCAATAACCTCAGATATGCAGACACCACCATTAAGGCAGAAAGTGAAGAAGAAATAAAGAGCCTCTTGATGAAAGTGAAAGAGGAGAGTGAAAAAGCTGGCTTAAAGCTCAACATTCAGAAAACAAAGATCTTGACATCTGGTCCCATCACTTCATGGCAAATAGATGGGGAAACGATGCAAATAGTGACAGACTTTATTTTCTTGGGCTACAAAATCACTGCAAATGGTGATTCCAGCCATGAAATTAAAAGACACTTGCTCCTTGGAAGAAAAGCCATGACAAACCTAGACAGCATATTAAAAAGCAGAGACAGTCCTTTTCTGACAAAGGTCCTAGTCAAAGCTATGGTTTTTCCTGTAGTCATGTATGAATGTGAAAGTTGGACCATAAAGAAATCTGAGCGTCAAAGAATCAATACTTTTGAACTGTGGTGTTGGAGAAGACTCTTGAGAGTCCCTTGGACTGCAAGGAGATCCAACCAGTCCATTCTAAAGGAGGAGATCAGCCCTGGGATTTCTTTGGAAGGAATGATGCTACNAGAAATACCAGTAACCTCAGATATGAAGATGACACCACCCTTAGGCAGAAAGTGAAGAAGAAATAAAGAGCCTCTTGATGAAAGTGAAAGAGGAGAGTGAAAAAGCTGGCTTAAAGCTCAACATTCAGAAAACAAAGATCTTGACATCTGGTCCCATCACTTCATGGCAAATAGATGGGGAAACGATGCAAATAGTGACAGACTTTATTTTCTTGGGCTACAAAATCACTGCAAATGGTGATTCCAGCCATGAAATTAAAAGACACTTGCTCCTTGGAAGAAAAGCCATGACAAACCTAGACAGCATATTAAAAAGCAGAGACAGTCCTTTTCTGACAAAGGTCCTAGTCAAAGCTATGGTTTTTCCTGTAGTCATGTATGAATGTGAAAGTTGGACCATAAAGAAATCTGAGCGTCAAAGAATCGATACTTTTGAACTGTGGTGTTGGAGAAGACTCGAGAGTCCCTTGGACTGCAAGGAGATCCAACCAGTCCATTCTGAAGGAGGAGATCAGCCCTGGGATTTCTTTGGAAGGAATGATGCTACAGCTGAAACTCCAGTACTTTGGCCACCTCATGCAAAGAGTTGACTCATTGGAAAAGACTCTGATTTTGGGAGGGATTGGGGCAGGAAAGAGAAGGGGACAACAGAGGACGAGATGGTTGGATGGCATCACCGACTCATTGGATATGAGTTTCAGCAAGCTTCGGGAGTTGGTGATGGATAGGGAAGGCTGGCATGCTGCAGTCTGTGGGGTCACAAAGTTGGACACAACTGAGTAACTAAACTGATGAGGTCTCTATAATAATCCCTTGTTATATCATGGGATGATAATATTTCTGTATCCAGAATACAAAATTCCCTAGGGAAATATGGTCTCCCTTCCTTTCTTTATCTCTTTATTTTCTTCAGTTTATTGAAGCCTGTATTTATTGAGTTCATATAATGTGCAACGTTTGAGTATAAAGAAAAATACAAAATCCAACATAGGGGATCTTGGAAGTGAAAGAAGTCTACTGACTATTGGGGAAATCAACACTGAATTATAGAAGAACACAATGGAGGGCTTCCCTGATGGCTCGGTAGTTAAAAAATAATCCAACTGCAGGATATACAGGATCCTGTATCCTGCAGGGATATAGGAGACGCTAGTCTGACCCCTGGGTTAGGAACATCCCCTGGAGAAGGAAATGGAAACCCACTCCAGTATTTGTGCCTGGAAAATCCCATAGGGAGAGGAACCTGGTGGGCTCTAGTCCATGGGGTCTCAAAGAGTTGCACATGACTGAGCGACTGAGCACGCACCCATGTGGCATTATAAGAAGGGCCATGCCCAAGGAACGTTTCCTTGAGGAGGTGCAACCAAGAAATACTTTGAGTGGAACAGGAAAGGAAAAGGACTACCATTTCAGGCAGGAGATGATAGACTCTGGGCTTCCCTGGTGGCTCAGAGGTTACAGCATCTGCCTGGAATGCTGGAGACCTGGGTTCGATCCCTGGGTTGGGAAGATCCCCTGGAGAAGGAAATGGCAACCCACTCCAGTATTCTTGCCTGGAGAATCCCATGGAGGGAGGAGCCTGGTAGGCTACAGTCCATGGAGTCGCAAAGAGTCGGACAAGACTGAACGATTTTACTTCACTTCTTGGGCCACTTCAAGTAGTTCTACAGAGCTGGAAAGTAGAATGAATGACATACAGTAATGGGTAAAATATGTAGGAAGAAATACAGGCAAAAGCTAGAATCAAGAACCTAGGCTTTATCCTGAAGGTTATGGGTAGCTACTAAAGAATTTTAAACATTGGCTATTTTGGTTTTAGACTGCTAAGTAGAAAAAGAATTTAGGAACAAGTAGTCTAAAGGATGACTTAAGAGGACGCTGCTATACCAGTGTAAGACATTGTGATGGAGGGATGGAAAGACAGAGATGATCTCAAAAGATATTGAAATTGTTCCATAGGTAGGAAGATATAGACAAACTTACTTCCAAAATGTCCATAAAATCATTACAGAAAAATGTATACAGTGTTAGATGTACATGAAAATGTAAATCTTTATTATAGCCAAATCATTTTTCATAAACTCTATCCATTTGCTGATTAAGAAGCCAATACAGCAAACTTAAAAGAGTTATAGCAGAATTTGGACTCATGTTCTCATGGCTACAATGTGCCATATTTTCTACACTGAATTGTCTGTCCTTTTTAGGAAAGCATAGAGTTTGGACACCTTTTTAAACTTTGGTGACTAGAATTGAAAAGACTGGAATATAATTTGGCAGGATCTTAAAAGATTCCTTACTTAGGCAGACTGTTTAGATTTTTCAGGTATAGTATGTTCAGATTTGAAATTCAACACAAACAATGGGCTTCCCCAATAGGGTAAGCCTAATAGGGTAAAGAACCCACCTGCAATACAGGAGACATGGGTTCAACCCCTGGTTCAAGAATATCCCCTAGAGAATGAAATGGCAACCCAGTCCAATATTCTTGCCTAAAAAATCCCATGGACAGCAGAGTCTGGGGGCTACAGTCCAAAGAGCTTCAGGAGGTCGGTGCATGAATAAACACAGGCTACAACACAAACAATTGTATTTGCCTTGTGTCTATGAAACTGTATGTTTTGCTCCCTGCAAAAGCACAAACCCTTCATCAAATTCCTCTCGATAATCTAATCATTTTAAGCCTGATTTATTCACACTCTATAGAAGGATAGCCAGTTGAAAACAAAATGAAAATCGACGTGGCAGATATCCTAGTTCAATCAAGTCAAATACTGAGTTTTGAGTAGAATGCAGTTTGAAAGACAAGTCAGCTTCAATGAGTCTAGGAAGGGAAGAGGCAAAACTTTTGAGACACTGAAAACAGAAAGGGGCAGACAGTTCAAACAGGAAAAAAAATGCTGAGACTTGCCTTAAAGTTGGAGGAGGGAATTCCTTCTCTAGCATAATTTGCAGCTGCTACAGGTAGGATAACCATAGAGTTCACTATCCAAAACTTGACTCTTTTAGATTAAAAAGAGGCACTGATTAATTACAGTGGGATAGCAGATAAAAACTAGGGCTTATAGAAAAACCTGGATATATACCATCCTACCTAGAGGTTTGCATTAAACCTGTCTTTCAGATGACGATATTATCAAAAAGGAGGTCACTGGTTTTAAAGTAACTGGCTCTTAAAGTGAGTCAAGATTAAAAAAAAAAAAAAGAATTTGTATACAACTTGGACAAGGTATTCAAATACATATACAAAGATCAGATCAACTGAACCATTTGGGATGTGCTAATCCTTTTAGTTCCATAGTTTATTTTATTAAAAATGATGTGGAGCAATCAGAAATGACACTTCATTTTAAGACAGTAATATACAGCAAGTGTGCAGTGTCTTGTAACAGTAGTGTTAATCGCTCAGTTGTGTACAACTTTNTACATATACAAAGATCAGATCAACTGAACCATTTGGGATGTGCTAATCCTTTTAGTTCCATAGTTTATTTTATTAAAAATGATGTGGAGCAATCAGAAATGACACTTCATTTTAAGACAGTAATATACAGCAAGTGTGCAGTGTCTTGTAACAGTAGTGTTAATCGCTCAGTTGTGTACAACTTTGAAACCCCATGGACTGTAACCCACCAGGCTCCTCTCTCCATGGAATTCTCTAGGCAAGAATACTGTTGTAGGTACCCTTCCCTTCTCCAGGCGATCTTCCCAACCCAGGGATCAAACCAGGTCTCCTGCATTGCAGGTGGATTCTTAACCATCTGAGAGACCAGTATCTGGTATCCCATAAAAAGTAATGTATTCACATACGCATTTTGGCTATAAAATATAAAGATAGTCTAGATGGGTGCCCTGAGCTATTTTGATTGTTTCAAATTAAGCACAGGCCTTATTTTCCCATGCATT
>SJYA01000978.1:28203-78235 GCA_006410615.1 Neotragus moschatus | reverse complement strand
GTTGTAACAATCAGCCTTTAATCTCCGAGAAATGAATTCTGCTCCTTCATCGAAAGAGCAGGGTGAGTCTTGCTCATCTGTGATTGATAACAGCTTTGGGAGTGTAAGTAGAATGTCTCATTAGATGGGCCATTTTTCTTCTCGTCACTTCTGCCTGTCAAGGAGATTATGGGTTGACCTCACTTTGAAATGACAAGTCTCTCCTCCAGGAAGTAGAGACAAAATGAACAATGGGTCAGGACTACCAGCCTCCAGAGGCAGGGCATGTCCCTGGAAGCCAGGTCTCAGGCTATACTCGGCCATCTGAGGGCTGTTTAGCTTTACTGGACTCGGTTGCCTCACTACACGGAGAAGGAAAAAGATGACAAGTGTTCCTTTCAACTTGCTGGACCTCAGGGTGACAGTCACCCAGCCCCCACACTACTAACTACTACTAAGTGGCTTCAGTCGTGTCTGACTCTGTGCGACCCCATAGATGGCAGCCCACCAGGCTCTGCCGTCCATGGGATTTTCCAGGCAAGAGTACTGGAGTGGGGTGCCATTGCCTTCTCCAGCCCCCATGGTCCTGCAGAAATGAACCACCCCTCAGAGTGCTTACTCCCAGCAGTGACTTATCATCCTAGGACAGCAAACTGTTTGCCTGCCTCCATCTGTCCATCCTCTGATTGGCTGCAGGGTGATGGTAGAGACTCATTCCTTCACATGTTCTCTAAGTGCCTTCTAAGTGTCAGGCTCCTTGCCAGGCAATGGGGATTACAGCAGCCGGCATCAGTCCTCCAACCATGACCCCTGCCCTTGCTCTTCCAGGCCTTTGAGCCCAAGATCTACCAGCCAAGACCTACACTTCTTTCCCTGAAGGCTCCTTCTGGCCTTCAGAGTCCACGTCAGGGAAATAGGGCCTTTGTCCTGGCCCCCTCCCCACCCCTGTCCTCAACCAGCAGCATTTCATAACTCAATACCCATTCTCTTTCTCCCTTCAGGCAGGCTGACTCAGAGGCTGGTTCTACACTGTCCCGAGTTCCCAGGTGGGATGAAGAAGCACCTGGTACCCACAGTGGTAGCTTGACTGGCTGCCTTCCTTCCCACCTCACTCCTCCATCCCCTACCTTTATTTCCTGGGGTCACTTTCCATATAAACTATTTGCATTTGGATCCTGATCTCAGGGTGTGCTTCTGTGGGAACACAGACCAAGACAGGAACGCAGAGACTGAGGAGTTCACAGATGGGGATAAACGGTGGGGAGGGGGGTGGTCCAGAAGCCAGGGCAGGAACCCAGAGGGAAGGGCCCTGACTCGGCCAGGAAGTGGCCAAGTGACAACTTCCAAGGAGAGGCAAGGCCAGAGGTGAGTCTTACAGGACGTGTCAGAGCCCTGCTCGCTGAAGAGCAGAGAGAGGATGACAGAAGCATCCTGGTGAGTGTGGAGAGCTCAGCAGTCATTGTCTAGAGCAGGATGTTGGGGTGTGAAGCTGGACCACAGGGGGCTCTCTTTATAAGCCACGCTAAGCTGTCTGGGCTTCATCCTGAGGACGAAGGGCAGACCAGGACCTGAATCAGGGTCTGGCATGAATGCACAGTGGGCCACACAGGCAGGCACTCAGTGATTCAGCCAGAATTAGGGGTTCCCAATCCTGGCCATCTGTTTAGAATCATCCAGGGAGCTTTTAAAAACAACTAATGATGGGGATGCCTCCCGGGAAAGCAGTCCAAGTCTGTGCAGGAAGGCCTAGCTTTGAGCATGCATCACGGTTCCCCAGGGGTCCTGACATCCATCCAGAGTTGAGGGATAAGCTTGAACCTCACATCTACCACCAACCAACTGCCCTCCAGGAAGATGTGTGTGGATTCCCACCTGATGTCTGCTCAGCGAGCTTCCCTTCACACACTGGTATCGAACCATGAAGAAAAGCACAGCCCAGCTCAGCACCAGGGAGAGGATGAAGGCCACGCAGAACCCTGCTGCGTGGAGGCCGTGGTTTGGCAGAACCTGTGGGGATAAGAGAGAGAAACAGATCTGTTCGTGGTCACACTTCACATCTTTCAAGGCAAGTTACAACTGAGTTAGAGAACAAGAAGTCAGTGAGACCAGCCTGGGTTTGGATGGAGCTTTGCCTCCTATTAGCTGGTTGCCTTGGGACCACTGCTGAACCTCTTTGGGCCCAAGCACTTCAAGGAGCTGAGCATGGAGGCTTGAACATGACAGGACCAACCACCCCAAGGCTGGCACCTCACAGGCACTCAGGAATGTTAAATTCCCCAATCAAATATGTAACAATCCTAAGGCAGCAGGAAGGAATCATGACACGCTTTCAGTCGGGCAGAATTTCGCACAGGCCAGAGGAAGAATCCATAGTGCCCTCAACTTCCCTCAAGGCTGTCCACTCTCCCAGCCCTGGGACCACTACCCGTTAGGAGTGGAGCCCACTTGGGACGTCAGGGTCACTCTGGAGGATGCACGTGGCAGGGGCGGCATCACGCAGCAGAAGGCAGCCCAATAAATGACCATCCAGGGTGGGCTGCAGAGCTCACGCAAGCTTCATTCAATGTGCCAAGTGTACTCTCTCCTGGACGGTTTCCTCCGGGCTCCACTCTGTGACATCCTGGGACTAATGTGGATCCACTGATGGGCCAGGAGTGGCCAGCACCAAGTAACAACTGTGAGAAGCAGTAAGTTCTAGACTCCCCCCACATTCCACCCTTCTCTCCACCATCTCTTTGGGATCCAGAACATGACACCAGACAGCAGCAGCTGCCATCTTCCTAAGCACTCAGCATGGGGCAGGCCTGGGGCCAAGGTCATGTTCTCACATCAGGGCTCACGTCGGAATCACCTGCAGGGTCTGCGTTCCACCCTCAGGGATTCTGCGTTACCAGACCTTGGGCAGCAACGGAAAAGAGGCATTTCTAGCAAGTTCCCAGGGGTTGCTGCCATCCTTCTTGACCAGGGGCCACTCTCTGAGAACCCCTGGGCTAAAGGTTTCACAAGAACTAACTCCTTAAATTCTCCCAAAGACACTTTGAATAAGATGAGGACAGCTCTGGCTTTCAAATCCTACAGACCTGAATTGGAATGCCTCCTCTATCAAAAGAGCTGGCAGGTAACAATATTTGGGGGCCAGGGAGTTGACCTGAGAACCTCAGTTCTCTTATCTGTAACATGGGGATAAACATATTACTTCCCACAGCAGGGAGAGTAAATCAAATAAAAACACAGAGGAGTTGCACGCAAAGTTCAACTCTTATTTAATTGACAAATATGTATTGGGTGTCTACTGGGTAACCAGGCTACATGCTAGAAGCTAATAAGATGGAGATGCTTTCTCCTTTGTGTGATTATGCTCTTCCTGTGGGCACTGGCCAGGGCTGACCCAGACCACGCTTCTCACAGACAAGGGCCTAGAGCAGCACACCAGCTGAAGCTTGGGCTCTAGACTCAGACCACTGGGCGTGGAGCCCAGCCCTGCTACCTTGTGGCCATGTGGCATTGAGCAAATCACTTCATCTCTCTCTCTCTTTTTGGTGAGGAGCATTTTTAGTCTTTTATTAATTTGTTACAATATTGTTTCTGTTTTATATTTTGCCTTTTGGTTGCAAGGCATGTGGGATCTCAGCTCCCTAACCAGAGATCAAACCCACACCCCCTGCATTCGAAGGTAACATCTTAGCCACTGGACAGCCAGGGAAGTTCTCACTCCATCTCTCTTTGCCTTTGCTCTCCCCTTGTAAGTCAGAGATGAGGGCCCTCCTAAGGTTGTGCTGAGGATTAAATGAGAAACATGAACAAAATCCAATGAAGTCGTCAGAAGAAGGCTTGATCGTGAAACTTGCTCACGAAATGTGATTTTTGCCCTGCCTTCTCCTGTGGGCTGGGTGACCCAAGGTGACTCCACTGGTCCAGAAAAGGCAGTGCTATGTAGTGGCCATTAACCACTTATTTCATCAGAAGGTTATCTCAAAACCAGGCCTGGGAACTTCCTGGTGGTCCAGTAGTTAAGACTCCGTGCTCCCAATGCAAGAGGCTCGGGTTTGATCTCTGGTCAGGGGAATTAGATCCCACATGCCGGAACTGAGTTTGCATGCTGCAACTGAGATCTGATGTAGCTGAAACAAATAAATAGATAAAAATAGTTAAAAGAAAAAATAAGAAAGGAGGCCTGGCCTGAGAGAGCCTCCCATTTTGATGATACTTTGATCCTTTGGAGAGTTTTTACCAAAATGTCTATTCTCAAAAATGAAAGGGAAAAAATGTCTGTGTCCTTAACAAGGGGCTTTAAAATGTCCACCCTGCACATCTAGGGTTCACGCTTCAGGAAATAATTCAAAGCTATACATAAAAGTTTATACACAGGTTGTTTTTTGCCATACACTGACATGAATCAGCCATGGGTTTACATGTATTCCCCATCCTGAAACCCCCTCCCACCTTCCTCCCCATCCCATCCCTTAGCCTCCAATTAAAATAAATAAAGTAAAAAAAAAAAAAGTTTACACACAGGCTGGTTGATATGCACAGAAGATTTATTTACATATAAGACTGTTTTTAAGAACATTAAATAAAATAACAAATGTGGATGCATCCTAAATGCTCCACAACGTGGAGAACGGTTAAATATTTTAAGATTCTATGAATTATTCTATCCATATAATGGGCAATCATTCAGCCATTTTATAAATTTTGAGAAGCAGGGTAACACATGCATGCCAGTGGGAGAAAAGGGGGTTTTGACAGAAGGCAAGGGTTTAAAAAGAAAAGTAAATAACCTATGTGACCTTCTGTACCCTCTTCTAACTCTACTTCCCAGAGGGTCAGATAGTTAAATAGATACTGGTTTTAGTTTCTATAGTTTAGTGAACCAGAATGGTTATTTAACTCAAATATGCTAAAAACTACACATGCATCTTTATTTCTCGATTTATCAGCATTACACATTGTTTATGAATTCCTGCTATGACAGATGTGATTTAGGTCATGAATTTTTACCCTAAAAATCTGAAGGATTTATTACCTCCCAAAGGCTTTATATCCCTCCTTACACTTCCTCCCAATTTTAATAGTTATACTCAGTTAGCTATCTTTGCCTAACTTTGAAAAGTTGAAACTCAATTTTTATGGCATTAAATTTAGAGAATATTTCTTATTGTCTTGCTAAGAAACGTGGTGAAACTAAGTTCCAATATTTTCCTCCTCCATCTCTCTTTTCACTACTTCTGCCCTCCAGAATTTATTGTTTATTTTATACGTACCTATATGTATGCATATTCTGCAATCACAGTTAAGTCTTTGTGGTGGTTTATAAGTTAATTCTAAAAATAAAAATATTAAAGACTATCACGATTATGATTAGACATATGTATTCATTGCACATGAATGGATATGCAAATTTACTCAAATTAACTGAATGTAATCCTGTGTAACTAAATATACACCCCTGTGTGCGTGTGTATGCTAAGACATTTCAGTAAGGTCTGACTCTTTGTGATGCTACGGACTGTAGCCCGCCAGGCTCCTCTGTCCATGGAATTCTCCAGGCAAGAATACTGGAGTGGGTTGCCATGCTCTTCTCCAGGAAATCTTCCCGACCCAGGGATCAAAACCAGATCTTCTGCATTGCAGGCAGAATCTTTACTGTCTGAGTCACCAGGGAAGCCCAATATATGCCCCTAAAAGTGATATATTTTTAATGCAGTGGCCTTTCTTACCCTATCAATTTTCAAACTCATGACATATTTTTAGAAAACTTCAATTTGGACCAACACTTCCTTGTGTAACTTTTTGTTTTTCCTGGAGTTTCCCATCACTTTTCTTTTTTCTCCCTGGTGTAACATCCATTTCCTTAATGATATTAGTTGTTTCGGGGAGTCATTTTGTTGTTGTTGTTGTTCCTTAAAGTCATCACTCCAGGAGCTCTCTGACATTCAGATCTACCTAAGACTGGCTACTTTCTAGGCTGGCTGCACTGCTGTCTCTGGAGGTCTCTCTTTACTGCTGTCTGTATTGCACGTATGCTCAGTCACTAAGTAATATCCAACTCTTTGTGACCCCACAGGCTGCACCCTGCCAGACTCTCCTGTTCATGGGATTTCCCAAGCAAGAATACTGGAGTGGGTAGTCATTTCCTTCTTCAGGGGATCTTCCCAACCCAGGGATAAAACCTGTATCTCTTGCACTGGCGGGCGGGTTCTTCACCACTGAGCCACCAGGGAAGTTCCTTCTATAAGATTGTTATATTACTGATTAAAGAAAAACTATGTTTTGGAATCCATTTCTTACTTTTTCTTGTATATATATTTTTTTTAGTTTGATAGAGTATTTTCCATATTTGTGTGCTCTCAAGTAAATTTGTGTAGAACATGCTTTTATTTCTCATGTTACTCTGCACTCATGTGATTGTTATCTTGGTTGAATCCAAGGTCCAAAACCTTTTTCCCTCAGAATACTGATGGTGCCACTCCACTGTCTTTTAGTGTGCCTGATGACCTCTTAATAAAAGGATCTTGCTTTCTAGGAGTTTTAAGTTCTGAATGCTCAACCACTTACAAGAAGATTATGAATTATTTTTTAAATGCAGCAAAACACACACTATATAACATTTACCATTTCAGTCATTTTTAAGTGTACATTTCAGTTATGTTAAGTATGCCCACACATCACCACCATCTCCAGAACTTTTTCATTTTGCAAAACTGAAACATTTCCTCTGCCCAGTCCTGCTCCCCGCTCCTCCCCTCCACAGGTGATCTGATTATGATGGGGGAACCCCATGACCGCCTCCTGGGTTCAATGACTCACAAGGACTCACAGGACTCAGTATAGAGTCATCCTCACACTATGATCGCAGTGAAAGGATACAAAGAAAAATCAGCAATAGGAAAAGGCACGAGGGGCAAAGCCCAGTGGAAACCAAGAGCAAGTTTCCAGCATCTTCTCCCAGCAGTCACACAGGACAGACTTAATTCCTCCAGCAATCAGTGTGATGACCCATGTGAAATGCTGTCCACTAGGGAAACTCATTGAGACTTGGTACCCCCAGAGAAGTGGAAGGGGTGGAGGCCTATGGATACGAGAGGACAGGAAGGCCTGGTGTGCTGCAGTCCAAGGGGCTGCAAAGAGTTGAACATGACTTAGTGACTGAACAACAGCAACAAGCCCCGGAGTAGGAAATGGCAAACCACTCCAGTATTCTTGCCTGGAAAATTCCATGGACAGAGGAGCCTGGTGGGCCACAGTCCAGGGGGTCACAAAGAGTCAGACATGACTGAGTAACTGAGCACTCAGGCATGGATGCAACTAGGGTTTTTACTCAGGACTAGTCACTTAGGCATCCTCTGCCTGCTACCATGTGTGTGTGCTAAGTCACTTCAGTCATGTCTGATCCTTTGCAACCCTACAACTTGTAGCCTGCCATGCCCTTCTCCAGGGGCTCTTCCTGACCCAGGGATCAAACCCATGGCTCCTATGTTTTCTGCATTGGCAGGTGGGTTCTTTACCACTAGTGCCACCTGGGAAACATGTACCAAAATTCCAGGCTCCCAGAAGAAAACAAAACATTTTCAACATAAAATATATTGTTTATAAGAACACTTTAGGCAACGTGAGCCCCTCTTAGTTCAGTAAATGGTGAGGATCGTCCTGAAATCCAAGTTCCCAAATGCCAGCCAAGGACTCACCTTGTAAGCTGGCCTTTCTAAGGATAGCCATCTCAGGTCAGTATGTTAACTCTTCTGCACACTGGTTACTATGTTATACTCAAACCCTATCTCAGCACCTGCTTCCAAAGAAGCCAACCTGTGACAGCAAGCTTAATTCAAAATGACTGCAGACCTCAGTGCTCAGTGTTCAATTTACAATAACCAAGACATGGAAGCAACCAATATCCATTGATAGATGAGTGGATAAGAAGATATATGCAATGGAATATTATTCAGACATTAATAAAGAATGAAATAATGCCATTTGCAGCAATGGGTGAAAACTAGAGATTATCATACTAACTGAAGTTAAATCAGAGAAAGACAAGTATCATATGATAAAGCTTTCAAGTGGAATCATTCTAAAAAATTATATAAATGAACTTATTTATGATATAGAAATAGACCCAAAGACATAGAAAACAAACTTATGGTTACCAAAGAGGTAAGGGGGGTAGAGATAAATAGTTTGGGACTAACATATACTTTCTAATCTATATAAAACAGATAACTAATAAGGACCTACTGTACAGCACAGAAAACTATACTCAATATTTTGTAATAAACCATAAGAGAAAGGAATCTGAACAAGAATATATTATGCAAAACTGAATCACTTTGATGTACACCTGAAATTAAAACAACACTGCAAATCAATACACTTCAATTAAAACAATGGTTGCAGATTATGGGAACATTTAACACATTATTTAGGAGCTGGGAGACAACTAACCCATTTCTCATTCCTGGGATCCCAATGCAGGCTGTATGTAGTTAAGGTTAAATTTATCTGACAGATGAACAAGGCCAACTTGACCTTCTAGACAATCAAAGCCAAGTTATGTCAGAACCAGGAGCTTTGGTCCTGATGGTTATTGAAACCTGAATACAAGTGTGTTGCCACATACGACTCACTTATGATGAATCAGCTTCTGCCCACAGAGGCTGTTATCAGAGATGGTCAGAAAACCAATTCTGTTTTCAGATGCAAACACCCTGATTCTAAATCTTACATTTTGATTAGCACCAAATTGAAATGCAAGTTCTCCATTTGTGCTGGCAACAGCCCTCTGAGCCCTGATTTGTGTACCTACCAGATAAGAAAAAACAAATCAACACATATGAAAAGCAGTTCACAGAGCTTATATTAAACTACTGATGGAAAAGAGACAAAATGTCTGTGTCTAAAGAGAACAAAAGGCTGTAGGTCAGTGATCTGTTTTCAAGGTTTTTTCTTTCACAAAAGGCAAACTTTTTTTTTTTTTTTTTTTCAGCTGTAGGAGAATAATGGAGAGGTGAAGGACATTAATGACATTCGATTACCTACAATATACCATTCCCTGGGCTAGGTGCCTGTAGGGGGTTAAATTGTGCCGTCCATAAAGGTATACTAAAGTTTTACCCTCAATACCTCTGCATGTGACCTTATTTTGAAATAAGGTCTTTGTAGACATGATCAAGTTAAGATAAGGTTATATAGGATTGTGTCTGGTCGCTCAGTCGTGTCCAACTCTTTGCAGCCCCACAGACTATAGCCTGCCAAGCTCCTCTTCCCATGGAATTTTCCAGGCAAGAATACTGGAATTGGTTGCCATTTCCTACTCCAGGGGATCTTCCCAACCCAGGGATCGAACCCACATCTCTTATGTCTCCTGCACTGGCAGACGGATTCTTGACCACTGGCATCACCTAGGAAGCCCAATCCATACTGGATGAGGGTGGATCCTGAACCCAGTGATGGTATCATTATAAGGAGATGGAGACTTGGAGACAGACACACAAGGGGAAAGACCATGTGGTCATGGAGGCAGAGATGGGAGTGATGTAGCTACAGCTGAGGAAGGATTTCCAAGAGCCACCTGAAGCTAGACAGAAGCCAGGAAGGATCCTTCCCTAGAGCCTTCGAAGGGAGCAAAACCCTGCCGACACTTTGATTTCAGTCTCCTAGCCTTGGGAACGGTGTGGGAGTAAGTTTCTGTTGTTCTAAGTTGTGTGATCATTTGCTGCGGCAGCCTCAGGAAATGAACAAAGTGTGCTAGTGCTTTATCTCATTCAATCAATCTTCAGCAGTCTGGTGGGGGGTGTATTATCCCCTTTCCATGGAGAGAGAAATGGAGATGCAGAGAGTTCAAATAGTTAATCAAAGTCCATAGCCAAAGAGCAACACAGCTAGCTCTGACTCCAAAGTCTGTGTTTTCCCCTAGTACATCAGACCACTCACCATCCAGGGGGCTGTCTGGTTTTCTGGGACTAAAAAGCACATTTTTAGTCCCAACCTCCCATACCACGGTAGAAGTTGCTTACTTGATGGATGAGAACCAGAAAAAAATACTGGGACATAACTTTAGGCAGGCAGGATCAATGTACTAAAAAAGGCAGGAACAGAACTAACTCATTCTCCCAGTCAAAATCTCCCTCCCTCCCTTTCCTACTTCATGAAGTAGAACAGCTGAGACAGGCCACCTCCCTCCTACTCTTCTTCCAACCTCCACCTTCTCTGAATCTCCACCTTGAGATCTTGCCCTCCTTAATCAGTTGCGCGGCCAAGAGAACTTAAAGAGCAGAGGCAATGTGGGGAGCAGGAAATAACAACATGGCTGCAGGAATGAATGCCTGTATTTAGGAAGAGAACAAAGCCAGGCCATCTCTGCAGACCACACCGTCTTTCTCCCCTTCTCTCCTGCAATTTCTGCTTTCCAATTTGAGATGATAAGGACACCTAGGTAAAGACTGCCTCCTTGGGGCAAGCCCACTCACAACTCTCACTTTCTTCTTTTCAACCTCCATTTATCCGTGTAGCTAAGTTAAGCTAAGTTAAGCTTCCTTGACTTGCCACAGTGCCTCCGCTCATCAACTTTCCTCCTCCGTATAAATGACCAAAGAAGAATGAATCTCAAGATTTTGTTTTATGGGAAGGAAGATGCTCCCTAGAATCACTCATATCACCATCATTAACATCACCACCAGCTGCATCATTAGCACCATTATCAACACCATCATTGTAGCTAATATGTATTGACCAGATACTGAGCACCAGGGATAGTTCCAAGTGCTTTACATGCATTATCCATTCACTCCCCACAGCAGTATTATAAAGTGGGCATTACTTTAACCCATATTTTCAAATAATAATACCAAAATACAGGTAAGTTAAATACATGGCTTAAAGTCACAGAGCTAGTAAGCAGTAGACCCAGGATTCACATTGCAAGGTCTAGATGAATAGCTTTCACACCACGGCTGCCTCCGTAGGGCTCAGGCTCCAGCCTGGCCTTTTACCAGGAGCCCTGCCTTGAGCTGTCAGGGGCTTGTGCCACTGTGAACATTCTGATACTCTCTCTGAGCACCCAGCTCACCTTATTAGGGTGTGACTAGTAGGGCATAACTTTAGAATTCCTGAGTCTCTGGCCAAAAGCCTTCTCAGTCCCTTCAATACTATGCTTAACTATCAACATTTTCATTGATCTTTCACCAGAGGCCAAGTAATTCCTTTCTAATCTTTGCTATTGTTGTTTAGCCTCTGTGTCCGACTCTTTTGCAATCCCTTGGACTGCAGTCCACCAGGCTCCTCTGTCCATGGGATTTCCCAGGCAAGAGTTCTGTAGTAGGTGAGGTGACATGTGTGGCTGAGGCAAGGGGAAAACCTGAGGACTAGGGTGGGAGGAGGGGCAGCCCCTGGCTCAGCTCAAAAGACAAGGAAGACCTTCCAAGAGGTGACTGTGGGCAGAGGGCAATGAGCCAGGCCAGGAGGAGGGCAGGCCAGGCAGAGAGAAAGGCCTGAGCAGGACCTGCACGTGGCAAGAGACACAGCCCAGTTCCAACACAGTGGGTTAGCAACATGCGATATCATTCTATGGGCTTATGGGAGATCATGGCAGGGTTTTAAGTCAGGAAGTAACACGGCCAGGTCAGTGTTTTAGAAATAGAAATCTGGCTACTGTGTGGCTTCAGCCTGGAGGAAGGCAAACCTGGATGCCACAGTCCAGGGAGAAATGATGAGGACCAGAAACAAGGCTGTGAGAAGCAGCAGAATGTACTCATAAATACCATGGACCTAGGCCATAATTGCTGAGAAAGATTGAAGGCGGGAGGAGAAGGGGACGACAGAGGATGAGATGGCTGGATGGCATCACCAGCTCAATAGACATGGGTTTGAGTAAACTCCGGGAGTTGATGATGGACAGGGAGGCCTGGCCTCCTGCAGTCCATGGGGTCGCAAAGAGTCAGACACAACTGAGCGACTGAACTGAGGCCCTAATTGGAGGTTCAGCTCTCAGTTCTGCCCCCAACCACATGGGAGGGACCCTGAGCCTCCCCCACCCTAAACTGCATTTCCGCATCTGTAAAATAAGGGCAAAAATCTTACAGACAAATTCCACTAATCATTTGGAGCACAGATTTCAAAGAGTCTATTTATCTTAAACTTCATTATCTAAGAATAAAGAAAAGGAGGTGGCTCAGTGACCCCAGCCTCCCTATCCCCAGCATCCCCACCAACTTTCCTTCTCATCTCTGGAAAAGAATCATCTGTTATTACCACCTCTTTAATCACATATTAGCTGGTAGCAGATTCCTTTGATGAGTTTCACCACTGTTATTTGTGAAGAGCAATGCCAGACCAAAAAAAGACTTTCAAAAGAAATGCTTGAAATGCTTAAAATCCAATAAAAAGTTACACGAGAATGAGAAAAAATTGTTTATGCAGTTTGACTTCAGTTATGTAAGAAATGCATTCACAGACTTGTGGAAAGCAAGAAACCACCATGTCAACAATGGTTATCTCTGGCAGCAAGCCTAGGAGGTAATTCTTCTAATTTTCTCCCCGTGTCTGTCTCTCTTTCTGTGTGTGTGTGTGTGTGTGTGTGTGTGTGCGCGCGCGTGTAGAGTGGTGGTTTCTTTAAAATGTCTACAATGGACATACATTAAATCCCATCCCCTCCGCAAACCAGAAAGGGTCTGAAAGGGAGACCACATTGATTTCCCTAGAGGGGATTTTAGGAGTAATTTCACTAAGATCCTTCCACTGCTTGAGGAAGCAGAGGGCTGATGGCCCACAGCCCTTGAGGGGCAGCTCTAAGGGCAGAAACACTCACAATTCTGGCAGGAGCCAGAGCTTGCAGATAACCACAGACAGAGATAATCACACACACTAACAGAGCTGTTAATTCACAATCTAGTGAACAAGGCTTGCATTGCAGAACCACAGAGCATGATTCCATTCCTCAGTGTTTGTCATCAAGCTTCAGGACCTTGGCCAGTTCCCAGAGCATCTCAGGATCTAGGACTTTTTAAATTCTCAAATGAGGAAGTAAAACTAGGTAATCTTTAAAGTCTCTCCTTGGGCAAAAATTCTACTCTGATGTCAATAAAAATGTATTAAGTGCTAACAGGGGGAATAATCTCGAAGTCACAGAGTGACGAGGTTTATCGGATGTCCCAGCGCCACTGGATCCCAGCGCCACTGGATCCCAGCGAGGGGTGCCACCAGCATGCTTGGGAGATGCGAAGGAATCACGGAGGTGGAGAAAATTGGTCAGGGTTCCCATAGGATGTATGTTAGCTACCCAGAAGACAGGAAAGAAAAGATCAGCGTATGTAAAACCAGAGTGAAGTGGAAAACACAGGAACCTCATGGCACTGGGATATAGCAGAAGCCACCATTTTTGATGGAGCCTGAATACCACCTAAGGGAACTGGGCTTTATCAGCAGGCAGTGGGGAGCCCCTCCAGAATAGAAAGTGAGCAGGCTGGTGTTTCAGGAGAGGTTGGAGGAGAGCAGGACTGGACAGGCAGGAGGCTGGGGTAGTCATTCAAACAAGATGTAACACGGAGGAGGCAGATGTGATGAAATGTCACTGCATGCCTCCAGCCTTCTGTGTGTGTGTGTGTGTGTGTGTGTGTGTGTGTGTGTACATATACGCTTAGTCGGTCTGACTGTTTGCAACCCGATGGTCTATAATCCACCAGGCTCATCTGCCTATGGGGTTTTCCAGGCAAGAATATTGGAGTGGGTTGCCATTTCCTACTCCAGGGGATCTTCCTGACCCAAGGATCGAACCTGTGTCTCTAGTGTCTCCTGCATGGGCAGACATTCTTTATCACTGGCACCACCTGGGAAGCCCTCTGAGTGAAACCCAAAGCCACATGATTTTGCCAGCTGAGTTACAAGCTCCCTCCACTGTGCTAAAGGGCACATATTGTAAATCCTTGTATTTGAGAAATTCTCATATCATACATAGTTACTTACAGAGGCATTCTTTATGTTATAAACTAATAGGAGCTCTTTATATACCATAAAAAGCTGGCTTGGGGAATGGCAAGGCTGTATATTGTCAGCCTGCTTATTTAACCTATGTGTTCAGTCAGACATGACTGAGTGACTGAACAACAACAATACATCATAAAGACACTGCAGTTGTTCAGTCACTCAGTCCTGTCCTACTCTTTGCGACCCCAAGGACTGCAGTACATCAGGCTCCCCTGTCTTTCACTGTCTCCCAGAGTTTGCTCAAACTCATGTCCATAGAGTTGGTGATGCCATCCAACCATCTCATCCTCTGGCGTCCTTTTCTCCTTTTGTCTTCGATCTTTCCCAGCATCAGGGTCTTTTTCAGTGAGTAGGCTCTTCGCATCAGGTGGCCAAAGTATCAGAACTTCAGCTTCAGCATCACTCCTTCCAATATCCAGGACTGATTTCCTTTAGGATGGACTGGTTGGATCTCCTTGCAGTCCAAGGGACTCTCACGAGTCTTCTCCAACACCACAGTTCAAAAGCTCAGCTTTCTCTATAGTCCAACTCTCACATACATACATGACTACTGGAAAACCCATAGCTTTGTCTAGATGGACCTTTGTAGGTAAAGTAATGTCTCTGCTTTTTAATATGCTGTCTAGGTTGATCATAGCTGTTCTTTCATGGAGCAAGTGTCTTTTAATTTCATGGCTGCAGTCACCATTGCAGTGGTTTTAGAGCCCAAGAAAATAAAGTCTCTCATTATTTCCATTGTTTCCCCATCTATTTGCCATGAAGTGATGGTACCGGATACCATGATCTTAGTTTTCTGAATGTTGAGCTTTAAACCAACTTTTTCACTCTCCTCTTTCACTCTCTGCCTAATAAATGCTTTTCCCACCTTGGGCAGACTCTGATCTTTGTTGAGACTCCAGCCTCAGCCCGACAGATGGCACTGGATGCCATGATCTTCGTTTTTTGGATGTTGAGTTTTAAGTCATCTTTTTTACTCTCCTTCGCTTTCTCCTTCACTTTCACATTTTCATCAAGAGGCTCTTTAGTTCCTCTTCACTTTCCGCCATAAGGGTGGTGTCATCTTCATATCTGAGGTTGTTGATATCTCTCCCAGCAATCTTGATTCAAGCCTGTGCTTCATCCAGCCCAGCATTTCACATGATTTACTCTGAATATAAGTTAAATAAGCAGAGTGACAATATCCATGATTTTCCTAGATGTTTTTTTTCCCCATAGCATATTAACCAGGATTTACTTTTTACAAACTGTTTCATCTATTTAGATTTATATCTATTGAGGGAATTCATCTTCATTTTTCTTCCAGAAGATCCAGTCAATTGCTCCCCAAATTAATAAATGAAACATTCTCTCCCCATTGAGTTGAAATATCATTTTATCAGATCCACATATGTGTAGATACTCTGTTTTGATCCACTGGTCTAGTATCTCTTGCAAGACCTGCATATAGTGTTAACGCAGCTTTCTAATTTTTCATATCTGATATGGCAACTCTTCCCATGCTATTCTTCATTTCAACAATTTCTCATCTAGCCTCATAAATTTATATTTCCAGATGAAACTTTGATTGATTTGATCACATTCCTCCCCCCAGTTCCACCATTATTCTTACAGGAATTACACTCTAAATGAATGTGGATGACATACCAATTGGTTTAAATGTCTCACTCTTGATTAGATCCAGATCCTTGTGGTAAAATATGGTGACTTGTTCTCCCAATGCCTGGCAGGATGCCCAGCTTTACTATAAGAAGCTGGAGTGAATCAGAACACCTCCACGCAACTATTATACACAGGATGGATAAACAGGGTCCTACTATAGAGCACAGGGAACTATATTCAATATCCTGTGATAAACATAACGGAGAAAATACAAAAAAGAATATATATGTATAACTGAGTCACTTTGCTGAACAACAGAAATTAACACAACACTGTGAATCAACTATGCTAAGTTGCTTCGGTCGTGTCCGACTCTGCGACTCCACAGATGGCAGCCCACCAGGCTCCCCCGTCCCTGGGATTCTCCAGGCAAGAGTACTGGAGTGGGGTGCCATTGCCTTCTCTATATTTCAACTATACTTCAACAGATTTTTTTTTAAAAAAGGAACACCTGCACTCAATGTCCGGCACAGGGTGGAGTGATTTTTTCCTTTCTGTTCATCCAGGAGGCAGAGAGGACTTCTTGGGGCCTTATCTGACAGATGTCAGTTTCACCCTCAAGAAATTAATAAAAAATTAAGGAAGTAACAGGGTCTTTTCCAAGTGTTGCAGATCCCAGTTTACATAATGGGTTACATAATGTCTTTACTCTGTTTTGGGTTGGCCAAAATGTTAGTTCAGACTTTTTGGCCAACCCAATATTGTTTTACTTGCTTGATGAAAATGTCAGAGGAGTTTATATCTCACTGCCAAGCTCTCCTGTTCATCAGCACACGTTCCTAGTATAATGACATTACCTTCGCAGATGCCCAAGCCAACCTGGTGGCTCACACACTTTACCTGGCAAGGGCCATTGCATGTACCCTAATGATGCCAGGCACTGTGCGTGTGTGTGTGTGCTAGTTGCTCAGTCGTGTCCGACTCTGCACTGTGCTTGCACCCAGTAAATCTTGGTTTATGTCCAACCCACAGTCAAAACGAGCTTAACCTTGATGTCAGATCTTCAGCTGCATATTTTAGAAAGCTCTCCTCTATCTTTAGTTAAGCCTCTTCTTTAAGAACCAACTGAACTCTTACCTCTTCCAAGAGGCCTGCAATCCACTCAGCTCCCCTGGACCTTGTCAGTACCACTTGCATCTGTGATCTACAAGTCAGGTTACAACCTCACAAATTCAGCCACAGCCAATGTACACTGGCTTTTTTCCTCTTATTTAATGTTGCAAAGTGGGGGGACGGATAGTGGGTGATGGGCAGTCTGAATCTCCAGGCTGCCGCAGACTCCACTACACCTTAGAATCTTCCTTAGGCCTGAGCCACACACTTGCAGCACTGGTGTGACTCTCATGGAAGTTGAGCTTGAGAACTTGATACACAACATTTACACACAATTAATACAGAACAGTTGCACAACAGTATTGTCTGCATGTTTCACAACACTGATAAGGCTTATTGAGCACTTAGAGACTGCCAGGCACTGTGCTCAGTACTTTGCCTGCCTCAATCCATTCACTGTGGTTATCACCCTATAAAGCAAGTATTGTTATTATTCTTATTTTACAACTAGTATACTGAAGTCCAGGGAGGTAAGTAGCATGCCCAGTGTCACATACAATCAGTAGGGGAACAGGGATTCAGAGTCAGGCTTCTGGTGTAAAAGCTTATTTTCCCCACAACACTATAGGGCCATCACTGACTCGTCTCATCTCTTCACTTGATAATGACCTTCATGAACATGGTCCACAGGCAGAGGTTACCTGGCCCAGGGACCAGTGGGGCTGAAATCCAACCCACTGCTCCACCGCCTAGGCCTTGCACCCATGGATCTTGAACAGGCATCTGGAGCAGGACTCTCAGAGGACAGAAGTCTCAGGCCTGTGTGTGAACGCCCTTCTGCACAGCTGGTATTAGAACAGGATTTGAACCTGGGCACTTTGGCTCCAGACCTGTGCTGTCTGCAGCCTGGGGGGCCACTTATTCCTGCTTCTCCTGAAGGCAATGTGTGAACCAGAGGCAGCCCTGAAGACTTGGATATGGTGCGCTTCCATCCTTGTGAGAAGGTCTGGGCCATGGAGGTGAAGTGAAAGTCGCTCAGTTGTGTCCAACTCTTTGCGACCCCATGGACTATACAGTCCATGGAATTCTCCAGGCCAGAATACTGCAGTGGGTAGCCTATCCCTTCTCCAGTGGATCTTCCTGACCCAGGAATTGAACTAGGATCTCCTGCATTACAGGCAGACTCTTTACCAACTGAGCTATCAGGCCATGGAGGAAGGGCTCATAAATACTGATTAAATGAATGTTCTCTGACTTTTATTGCAATTNATTCTCCAGGCCAGAATACTGCAGTGGGTAGCCTATCCCTTCTCCAGTGGATCTTCCTGACCCAGGAATTGAACTAGGATCTCCTGCATTACAGGCAGACTCTTTACCAACTGAGCTATCAGGCCATGGAGGAAGGGCTCATAAATACTGATTAAATGAATGTTCTCTGACTTTTATTGCAATTATGCAACCATCAGCTACCTCCTCCACTGAGGGGCAATCACAGGCAATGGTGACAATCAACCCAATCAAGGATCTTTACCTGTTGAGGGCCACCCACAACGTAGGGCACAGTGGGGGCGCATGGACCAGCCAGGAGAACTGTCTACACCTGTGTATCTGCCTCAGGTTTTGTTCCTGCCTTTTCTGTGCAGGAATTCAGCTTGCTAGGAGGCAGTGTGGTCCACTGCCCAACAGCAAGGCTCTGGAGCCAAAGGGCCTGGGAGCAAATCCAGTTCTAACACCAGCTGTGAAGAAAGGCGCTCAGGCAGCGGGCCTGAGGCTTCCGTCCTCTGGGAGGCTTGCTCCAGATGCTGGCCCGTGGCTGGTGTCTGGGAACTCAGATTTCAGAGGGTTCCCACCATCCCCTGATAAGTGGGGCTCACGGCCTAAACTGCTGTGTGTATGGTGTGGTTTACACTCAACACACGCTGTCCTGCTGGGAGGTGCCAGGCACCAGGTCTCTAATGATTCCCTGATGGACAGCAGTTCACATGAGATGTCACAACTCCGTGCTGGAGGAATTCAGCGTGCCCTGCGCATCTCCCCTGGGAGAGAACCTGGGAAGCCTGGTGTCTCCAGAGTCCATCCCGCATGTCTGTTCCCTTCGCTGACTCTGCTCTGCAGCTTTCTCTCTCACACATCAGCCTGAGTACAACAATGTGTGCAGTGCTTTGGGTCCTCCTAGGGAAACCCTGCCCCTGGGGGTGGTCTTGGGAGCCCTGACACATGGTCACATGACCTTGGGCAAATGCCTTGACCTGGGCATGCCGCAGTTTCCCCATATAAGAAATGGAGGCAATTTAAAAGTTCAATCTATCCCCCAAGATTGTAGTGAAGATGTCACGATTCAGCAAATGTAAACACCTTGGCCTGGTAATTACTGGGAGGCTTCCCAGGTGGTATTAGTGGTAAAGAATCCACCTGTCAATGCAGGAGGCACAAGAGACGGGAGTTGCATCCCTGGGTCTTGAAGATCCCCTGGAGGAGGGCATAGCAACCGCTCCAGTGTTCTTGCCTGGAGAATCCCATGGACAGAGGAGCCTGGTGGGCTAACGGTCCATAGGGTCACAAAGAGTCGGACGTGACCGAAGCAACTTAGGATGCATGCACTGGGGGTTGAAGAAAGGTGGGCTGTGTTTGTATGATGAACAAACACTGACGATCCATGAGCTGTGGGTGAGTGACTGATGAAGAGAAAGGGAGAAGTGTTCATGGTGGACCAGAGAAGCAGGTCTCTAGGCCCTGGGGAGCCCTGGGAGACAAAACACGGACCACCTACTGGCCACGGGAAAACACCGAAAGGCAAGTACCAGCCTGCTGAACAGATGTATGGATGGGTGGGTGGGGCCTCAAGCGGGTCCCAGGCGGTGACCAATCCATCTTGCCCTGCCGGGAGCCGGCATGAGGAACTCCGCCCGTGGCAAAGGTCATGAGGAAGGAGGCTTGGCATATGCANTATGGTTTCAGTGTGTCTGCCCTCTGATGCCCTCTTGCAACACCTACCATCTTATTTGGGTTTCTCTTACATTGGGCGTGGATTTTCTCTTCACAGCTGCTCCAGCAAAGCACAGCCACTGCTCCTTACCTTGGATGAGGGGTATCTCCACACTGCTGCCCTTCCTGACCTTCAACGTGGGATAGCTCTTCTAGGCCTTCCTGCATCTGTCCAGCCACAGCTGCTTGGACGTTGGGTTGTTCCTCCCAACCACCACTCCTGGCCTCAGGCGCCACCTGTGGTCTCAGGCTTAGGGTGGCTCTTCCCGGCCACCGCCCCTGGGATCAGGGTGGCTCCTCGCAGCCATTGCCTCTGGCCATGAACATGGGGTGGCTCCTCGCGGCCGTCACCCCTGAACTCGGATGCGGGATGGTTCCTCTCTGCCACTTGTGGCTGTCCCCTGCGCTTAAGAGCACCGGAGATCATTATTATTATTATTTTATTTAAAAAAGATTAATAAGATGTGCAGCAGTGAAGTAGTTTAAGGCAGAAGAAGAAAACTGGCTTCCTAACATTCATCTAAAAGACATTTATCCCTCTATAGGGATAAATGATAATGTATCATAAATGTATGATAAATGATAAATGTCTAATGATAGATAACAATGATTGTGCAGTCCATATAGCCTTTGACCTTGTGATGCTCGTGTCCTGCTGTTTTTATTAACTCTTCTGGGCTTTGTTTTATATTGTTCAGAAAATTCTCAACCAAGTACTCTTGAAAGCTTGAAGGTTAAATAGACAAAATATATAGGCTTCAGATCAAAAAACTCCCATAAATTATGTAAATATATATAATTATATCTGATGTGCTAATCTAAAAAAATCACCGTCACTATATAAATAATGTTCTATGTTATGTTATACTAAAATGCTTGGCCGGTTCTCACACCTCAGTGTCCCTCTTCTTATTGCCTTTCTACTCTGGAATGTTTGTCTCTTTCTTATTTTCTGCCTTATAACTTATACTCAGCATAAAACACACACACACACACATATTTTTTTTTCCTTCCCACCTCAAACTTATTAATTTTAATTGAAGGAAAACTGCTTCACAATATTGCATTGACCTCTGTCTAGACCAACATGAGTCAGCCATAAGTATACATGCGTCCTCTCCCTCTTCAACCTCCCTCCCATACCTTCCCACCTCTCTTGGTTTTTAGAGCCCCAGTTTGGGCTCCCTGTGTCATACAACAAATTTCCACTGGTTATCTATTTTACGCATGGTAGTGTATATACTTCCATGTTACTCTCTCCATTTGCCCCTCCCTCTCTTTCATCTCCTGTCGGGAGCCAGCATGAGGAACTCTGCCTGTGGCAAAGGTCATGAGGAAGGAGGCTTGGCATATGCAAAGGCGTGATCAGGCCTCAGGAAATCCCCTGTTCCCGAGCATCTACCCCCAAAACTAAAGTATATTTTATGCTCTCACCTATACCTCTGACTTTACGGGGGGCTCTCCCCCATAGCCATTTCTCTCCGAGAAGGAGTTGACCTATAGCTCCAGTTAATAAAAATTCCGGGGTGTGACAAGAGTGTTTCAGCTTACAAACTCCTCTGAAGGTTATCTAGCCTGCCTGTATAGGTTCCTCCGGCCACATGTGATTGTTTACAGCCTCCCAACCATGAGAGGCACGAGATGTTTTAGACTTACTAAAGGCAGATTCTTTTGAGAAGTTAGAATTTATTAGTATAATGAATTGGTTAAGAATTATATTGGAGAAGGGTTTTTCATTTGTTGTGTGTGACAAGGATGTCTTAGGTCAAACCTCTCTGCAGGCAGACTAGTTTGTGTGATAGGACTATCCATACTCCTGCCACTAGGCACGTGATTGCTTACTACCTCTCAACCATAAACAGCACAGAGAGTTTGGAGTATTTTGAAGGTCTTAATTAGCATAGGGCTTTTCTCATTGTTGAGTCAGTGATTGCCGCCAGGCCTCCACATCCTTAGGCACCTGGGAATATATTAATCAATGTATTTGGAATATAGGAAAGAAAATATAGTAGTGTTTGATGTTAGCAATACTAGACCTTTTGAGTTAATGAATTTTCTCTTTTGTTATAGACCACTGTACTTTGTTATAAATCACTGTGTCTTTGCTATGTAAAAATGTAACTTTATCACTATCTTAAGACTAAATAGATCTTAAAGGGAACATTGGTAAAGGGATTTCATTTATTGGGTTGATGTTTGCTGCTAAATCTCCATATTCCTTGCCCTTATAATGAATATAACTAGCATATAAGAGAAATAAGTATTAACCTTTAAGATTAATCATGTTAACCTTGGATTAAATAAATTCCTTTCTTGATGGTAACTCACTACACCCTCACCCTATAGGAATGCAACTTTATTTGGAGGGTGGTGCTTGGTTTAAGAAAAAACACCCTTGGAAAAAATAAGGTTTTTGGTTATCAGAAAGAAAGGATCATAAAATGTCAGCAGGCCTCATGGCCAGAAGATGATGTAAAACCCCCCAAACTTTTTGTCACCTGACTTTGACAAGGGTCAGGTCTGCTGACCCCCACGTGACTCTGTATTCATCCCTACATGTAACAAAAGGTATATAAGCAAAACTGAAAATACAAAAAAAACGGATCAGTTTCCGGAAAGACTGATTCCCTCATGTCGTTCTTTCTTGTTTTCCGTATTTCTGGCTGAATTCCCATCTGGAGCGTGGGTGCCCGCCATGTCTGCTTACTCGCCCCGGCTTTCAAGCCCACTCCCCGATATTCAAGTGGTGCCGGCGGCCCAACATAGATGGTGCAAGTTCCTTGTCTTGGAATTTTATTGATATCCCACGTAAACCAAGTTATTCAGCCTCTTTCTCTCCCCTAATATCTTTCACTATTTTCTGGCTGAATTCCCATCTGGCTCGGGGGTCCTCACCAAGCCTACTAATTTTGCCTGGGCTTCTAAGATCGGACCAGGGGGGCCTCAGTGCCTCCTCTCCCTCGGGAGAACAGAAAGACGCCTGTGGCCTACGTAGGTGGTGATTGGTATTCCACGTAAGCCAAGTTATTCAGTCTCTTTTCTTTGCTAATTTTCTAATCCCTCTCTATCAGTAATGAAACAAGTTTTTCCTCGCCTATCCATCTCCACCTTTGAATCACCCTGGATCCACCGGGGCAGGACCCCGGCAGCTTCCCCCACTCGTGTCCATAAGTCTGGTTTCTACGTCTGTGCCTCCATTATTGACCTGTAATTGGGTTCACTGGTACCATCTTTCTAGATTCTATATATATGCATTAATAACAATATTTGTTTTTCTCTTTCTGACTTACTTCACTCTGTATAACAGGCTCTAGGTTCATTCACCTCATTAGGACTGACTAAAAAAATGTGCTCCTTTTAATGGCTGAGTAATATTCCATTGAATATATGTACCAATGTTTCTTTATCCATTTATCTGATGTTGGGCATCTAGGTTGCTTCTCATTCTCGCTATTGTAAATAGTGCTGCAATCAACACCGGTGTACTTGTGCCTTTTTCAATTTTGGTCTCTTCAGGGTATATGCCAAGTAGTGGAAAATCCTTGCCTGGAAAATCCCATGGCTGGAGGAGCCTGATAGGCTACAGTCCATGTGGTCACTAAGAGTCAGCACGACTGAGCGACTTCACTTTCACTCTTCACTTTCATGCATTGGAGAAGGATGTGGCAACCCACTCCAGTGTTCTTGCCTGGAGAATCCCAGGGACAGAGGAGCCTGATGGACTGCCGTCTATGGGGTTGCACAGAGTCAGACATGACTGAAGTGACTTAGCAGCAGCAGCAGCATGGTAGCTCCACTCACAGTTTTCTGAGTATTCTCCATACTGTCTTCATAGCAGCTGTATCAAGTTATATTCCCACCAGCAGTTCAGGATGGTTCCTTTTTCTCCACACCTTCTCCAGTATTTATTATTTGTGGATTTTTTGATGATTGCCATTCTAACTGGAATTCACACACATTTTATTTTCTGGGCTAAGAGTCCATGCCTTCCTCCTATAAAAGTGCTCTAGTGATTTTAAGGGTAAATTGTCTCTAGAAAAATAATTTTCCAGCTCCTGTTGAAAGTAAACCAATCAACTCAGTGGTATCACAAATAGCAGGAAGACAACCACAGGTGAGAGAAGAAGAGAGATGTCAAAAAATAGAAATATCAGTAGTATGGAACATCAAAAAAAATTT
Organism: Neotragus moschatus; assembly: GCA_006410615.1. NCBI lineage: Eukaryota > Metazoa > Chordata > Mammalia > Artiodactyla > Bovidae > Neotragus > Neotragus moschatus. The sequence goes on along the minus strand of SJYA01000978.1, from coordinate 54,403 downwards.
CATTCAGCTTTGATCAAGGAGATAAATTCTTAAATGCACTTGGGAGGGTGAAATTGGAAGACAGTGCTAGCTCTCAACTTTGGATCAGCTCCAGGCCCCGTTTCCTCTCATGCCACAGGAAACCAGTGCTATCCTATATCTCCTCTCACTCCAGTAAATGCAAATTATCTCCTATACTAATGTGAGCTTTTTGATACCCATTAGAAAATTTTGGGGAGCAAATTTGGAAAACTCAGCAGTGGCCACAGGACTGGAAAAGGTCAGTTTTTATTCCAATCCCAAAGNCGCGTGACTCTGTATTCATCCCTACATGTAACAAAAGGTATATAAGCAAAACTGAAAATAAAGAAAAGGGGATCAGTTTCCGGAAAGACTGATTCCCTCATGTTGTTCTTTCTTGTTTTCCGTATTGCCGGCTGAATTCCCATCTGGAGCGTGGGTGCCCGCCATGTCTGCTTACTCGCTCTGGCTTTCAAGCCCACTCCCCGATATTCAAGTGGCGCCGGTGGCCTGATGTAGATGGTGCAAGTTCCTTGTCTTAGAATTTTACTGGTATCCCACGTAAACCAAGTTATTCAGCCTCTTTTTCTCCTCTAATGTCTTCTACTATTTTCTGGCTGAATTCCCATCTGGCTCGGGGGTCCTCACCAAGCCTACTAATTCTGCCTGGGCTTCTAAGATCGAACGGGGTGGGGGGGGGGCGGCTCAGTGCCTCCTCTCCCTCGGGAGAACGGAAAGACACCTGTGGCCTACGTAGGTGGTGACTGGTATTCCACATAAGCCAAGTTATTCAGCTTCTTTTCTTTGCTAATTTTCTAATCCCTCTCTATCAGTAATGAAACAAGTTTTTCCTCGCCTATCCGTCTCCACCTTCGAATCACCCTGGATTCCTTGCCGGGGCTGGACCCCGGCAGACCCTGATGCTGGGAAAGATTGAGAGCAGGAGAAGGGGACGACAGAGGATGAGATGGCTGGATGCCATTATTGACTCAATGGACACGAGTCTGAGTAAACTCTAGGAGTTGGTGATGGAGAGGGAGGCCTGGCGTGCTGCCGTCCATGGGGTTGCAAAGAGTCAGACACAACTGAGGGACTGCACTGAACTGAACTGAATACAATCATCTGTGCAGAAACTGTAATGGTGTGAATAGCTAACATTTATTACTTTAAGAGTTTTTTGGAGTATTTCACTTTATCTTGCAGCAAATGTTTAGGGTAGGTGCTACAGTGTTTTTTTCATGCTCATCTTACAAATAAGGAAAGTGAATTCTGGTGAAGTCACTGTTATCTAGTAAGGGACTCTGCAGGTTTATGTAGGTGTATATGTATTAATTTCTTGACTTCAACAATTAAGCTGAAGTTAAATAAACCGGCCAGTAAATGAGTAGTGCTGTATTTAAATCAATTTCCACATATTTTTGATGAATCTGTGTGTCTGGTAAACAGTTTAAGTAGAGAATAAGTTATGTGTTAGCTTCAAGTTCAAATTTACTGATTTTTATATTTATAGACCACTATTCAAAAGAATTTTTTAAAAGCTATTTTGTATCTATTTTACCTTTTCTATAACTGTCCAGGTAGGCAAGAAGTAAAATTACTTCCATTTTATAGATGAAGGAGACATAAGGAGGTAACTGATTGAAATGAATTCCAGGCATAATACTTGACCCATTAAACCACAGACTAGTTAACCAAATAACAATACTCAAACTACTAATGCACAAAAGACCTATAATGAAATTAGAATAGTTAAGAGCAACATTATCAGTGAGTTGGGGTTTAGGCAGCTGTCATCTATTGGGACTCTTCCATATACAAGGACAAGCTCAAGAAGGAATATGGCAGAATCACAGAATTATGAAAGCCACGGTCTAGGAAAAACTGTACGAAGGAAGTATCCTTTAAAAATCTCAAGTATGGTAGTGCTATATAGCACATAATGAATTTATAGAATTTAGTATTTAAGGATGGCAGTAGAAATAACAGGTGCTTCTTTTAAATGGCACAGATAATTCTCTGAATGTCAGAGACACACAAAGCTATCAATGAAGTTTAACTAATTGAATCCTGGAACAGATGGAGTATCTCAGTATCCATATTCCTAGTTATCAAAGCAAAAGCTTTAAACATTCATCCAATAATTAAGTGTAAACCAACTTTTTTAATATGCTGAAAGCAGAATTTTTTGTTTAATGAATAATTACAACTGGGAAACCAGACCTGCCTTAACAGTCTGCTTCATCCACCTTACTTGGGATTGATTTTGTCTTACAGAAAGCAACCATCAAAATTTCTTTTCCCTTGCCCAAGATTTTAAAAAGTCAACCATTACATATAAATACAGAAAGGCCTATGCCAAGTTAACAAATGAAAACTATAACTCAAAATGAGGTATACACACTGACAGTAAGTGCATTGGTATACTCTGTACAAAAGCTGGAGAGTTTACAAACAATTGGTGATGTAAAACAGAGGTTTCCTAAGAACTTAACTTAATCAGACCTTTAAATAGCCCTAGAAAACTTCATTTTTAACAAGGGTCCGAGATGATTCCAGATAGTGCTTAAAGTGTAGTTTGGGAAACATTTTTAACCTCCACTGAGTGTCAGATTACATATAAATAAAATTAAAATACAAACCATGTAACTGAATGAAAAATAATATCTTTATATAAGCTATTAATAGATATCTTAATATGGTTTTTTAAAATGAAATGTGTATATAACTGTGTTCATAAAGTACACTAATCAAAATCTTTACAAGATTAACAACAAATCCAAATAAAAATGAAGATATTCCTCTGAATTTCATGTTTCACCGAGCATCAAAAACCACCACTGTAATATACCAAGTTAAGGACATAAAAAGGTACATTAAAATTAAAATTTTAGTACTTCCAAGTCACTTTCTCTTTGCAATAATCTATTTATTTAATCTAAAATGTTAGTCATTTTAGATTTGTTAATCTAAAATACACAAAAGAATAAAATTCACTATCTACTATGATGAGAAGTGAACTAAAAAATAAACTATTTTAATTATTAGCCCTCTTTCCATGATAGAGATCAATGCACCAAGAAACTAAAGCAGTGTTAAAAGCGATAATTTACTGTTCTAAAAAATACTGTCAATTATTACATAACAATTTACTCTGTCTTTCAGCTAATTCATAAGTCTCACTTTTTCCATTAGGTAGCATAAAAACTCACTATTTGTAGTTCCCCTTGGATAATTTAGTTTGTTCATAAACTGAAGCTCAGGAATGAGTACTTATATAGAACTGCTGAAAAATACACTTATGAAAGCCAAAATCAACTAGCACTTAGATTACTTAGTACACACACCGAAGTATTGTCAAAGAAAATGATAAACATTTTTTTGGGGGGGGGTAAGTAATCCCAGTTGTTACCGTTTTCACAAGTAATTAAGTCTTTGACTATCACCAGGTGTTATTCTTCACTTGCTCCCATCTCATACCTAAGAAGCACAGTTTAAAGGATACATCTTTTAGTCCTTTTCTTGTACATTATTCTGTATCCACATTCTCTGCATCGGATTGGATCCCTTGATTTTATTTCATTTTCTGTGTGACACTCTAGAAATGAAAACACATTCATTTATTCAACGCCTAAAAGAGAAATTATTACAGACAAGCAAATTATCTTTACCATATTTTTCATCCAACACACTAAAATACAAATACTCAATCTCAAGGATGTGTTGCTATTACCAGTAAGCTAAAGGAGAGAGATAAAAAGAGTGGTGGGCAAGGCACCTTTTCCTAGAAGAGGAAATGAAAAGGTAACGAGGGGATTTTGTTTTAAAGATTGCTAAAGCTGTTCCGCTTTCTAACTTTAAAGATGAACGACTCACTTAAGTCAAAGACAAATGCGTAATTCTTTTTTTTTTTTTTTTTAACCGAGTTTAAATACTCTTACTTTGTGTTACTCTTACCTCCACAGATATAGATCATCGGCTGCTGCTTTGGGGGTTGAACGTCCTTCTGGGTGTCCATTGTTGTCCCTGAAATCGGAGACTCAAATATTTAATATTCTCAAAACGGGGCCCTCACAAATCTAACCAGGAATCATTTTTCCGAGGGAAAGCTAAAAAGGTCCCAATTCCTAGTCAGTACTTTGTTTCAAATCCTATGGCTGGGTCTAAAGGACGAAACAAACAAACAAAAAACGTGTTGCGCATTTGCCCCCAAACTGGACTCTTTATTTTACAGATGAAAGAAGTCAAGTTTAGGGAAGTTCATTTGGGCAGGATTACTCAGCAGCAATGCAGGAAGCCCCAGTTCGATCACTGGGTCGGGAAGATCCCCTGGAGTAGAGAATCGCAACCCACTCCAATATTCTTGACTGGAGAATTCCATGGACAGAGGAAACCATGGGGTCGCGAAGAGTGGGACACGAATGAGCGACTAACACACTCTGTTGCAGAGTCAGAGAGATTTAGATCTGATTGCAAAGCCCGCGTCTTCATTTAACACGTTGTATTTTTCCAAACTTTCGCAGGAGATTGTAAAAGAAAAAAATAAATTACCTCTCTCAACAGGAAAACACGCGAACCGAAGATAAGAGAAGCATAAATAACTCCTCAAAGCTAGTCAACAGTTAAACCGGGAAACAACCCAACAGCTAAACAGGCAAAAAACTAAAAGTATCGATTCTATCCCCAGCCTCTCCCGACTCTAACCCTTACACTAGACCTCTTTAGACCTTATTGTCTTTTCAGTTTGGGCCCGAATTACCACCCTCAAATCCCAAATCTCCAATTTCCTACTCACGTAACACGGAGAAACTTTTAGGCCTCTTCAAACAGATTCCGACTCGCCTCTGACCCGCGGCCAACTTCCGGCGCTCGCTTCTGACGTGTCGGAGTCTGCGCCTGTTCCATAGTCTCCGCCCCTTCCGTTCCGGGCGTGGCTGAGGAACCTGGGTTGGGCAAGAGGCGGGTGAAATGGATGCTTTCTTGTTTTCGAGTCTAGTCGAAAGTGCTTGTTTCGCTCCTAGCTGTTTTCATTTTTCAGGGAAGCAAAGCACTTTAGCAGCCTATCGTGTCCAAGGAGGTTTGTCTCTCTGACGAATTAAGTCTGCAGAAAGGAACATTTTTCTAGGCGGGCAGAGGGTTAGAAGAGAAACCCCAGTGAAGTGCTCGTGGAATGCTAGGCTGACCGTTACTCCAGGGAACGTAGAAGAATCGGCTCCACCGCGGATATCCACGTCGAAAAGCCGTTTTCAGACTACATGTTTCGAATCGTTTGCTATTTGTGCCGGGGCAGTGGAGCACCCCCTCGGTCGCTATCTTTCATATAATTTCGTTTTTGCTTTTCGACCCTTTCTCTCCTAGGTGCTCGTTCTCTGACTCACACATTTTACTTGTGGGCAGGTACGTCAGTTGCTCCCACTTAAAGCGAAGGGATTTAGGTAGTGGTAGCTGTCCACTGACCCTCCTTTTGTCCCCTGGATTCATTCCTCCTTAGAAGAACAAGAAGACAAGACCAGTGAGGCCGTGTTCTTTCAAAGGTCAAAATTTTAATGAAATTGAACAGTTGGGTTCACAACGTTTGCTTTTTTTCACAGTAATAGCTTACGGTGAACGATGTCGGATTTGTGGTCTCTGAAGATTTAGCATGGGCATCAGGAACCAGGCTTCAGACGCTCAGAACTTTGTGTGGCAGAAGTCTCATTACAGTGAAAAAGGACAGAAAGCTTCTAAAGTAGACATCAGAAGAGAGGATGGAGAGTGCCCCCCTCGCTAGTCTTAGCAAGGGAGCTATATACTTTTTCAGTTGGTTGTTACAGTAAATCAAAAGAATGTCTCAAGGTTGTAAAGGTCTTACCAGATCCATTCCCACAACTTACATTTTAAAATAATGGGATAGCATTTTTAAAATAATGGGCTTCCTTTGTGGCTCACACAGTAAAGAATCCACCTGCAAATGTGGGAGACCTGGGTTCGATCCCTGTGTTGGGAAGATCCCTTGGAGAAGGGAAAGCTACACATTCCAATATTCTGGCCTGGAGAATTCAGGCCATGGGGTAGCAAAGAGTCCTGACAGGACTGAGCAACTTTCACTTTGACCAGAAAGATCTTACCAGACCCACTCCCACAACATACATTTTAAGATGACAGGATAGTCAGAAGGTTCTTAAGGAGGAACATGTCCTCCAACAGGATACATTGTTGTTTTATAATCATTGATAAAGAGTTTAAGGAAAAACATACCTTGAGCAAGATGAGTTGTTTGTTGTGTAATTATTAGCTCTGGGCTTAAAGAAAAAAACATTTTATGTGACTATGTTGAAGGAATGTAGGAAAGAAACATTTGTCCTTTTCTCCTCCTTGAGAGCCCCAGACCCCTTTCTCTTCCCTTTCCTTCCCCCACCTTCTCCTCCCCCACCCCTCCTCCTCCTGAATCAACCTACCTAAGAATTAGCACTCTCAACAGCAAGTATTTATATCAGAAAGGGGAAGAAGAAAATGAAGTTATTACAATTTAAAAAATAAACAGTTGTTAATAACTATTGTAATTAATCTGAGAAACAGGTTTCTTTCTCCCCAACATCTACTCTTTGGTTTCTTATTGAAAGTGAAAGTCACTCAGTTGTGTCCAACTCTGCAACACCATGGACTGTACAGTCCATGGAATTCTCCAGGCCAGAATACTGTAGGGGGTAGTCTCCCTTCTCCAGGGGATCTTCCCAACCCAAGGACTGAACCCAAGTCTCCCACATTGCAGGTGGATTCTTTACTAGCTGAACCCAGGTCTCCCATTTTGTAAGTGGATTCTTTAGCAGCTGAGCCACAGAGGAAGCCCAAGAATACTGGAGTGGGTACTCTATCACTTCTCCAGCAGATCTTTGCGACTCAGGAGTTGAACCAGGGTCTCCTGCATTGCAGGCGGATTCCTTACCAATTGAGCTATAAGGGAAGCCTCTATTGGTTTCTTATTAAGCAGGCTCTATTGCTTTTCTCTCTCCCATCCAGCAACCTGGGAACATAGAGCCTGACCTTTCATTTCCAAGAGTTAATTGGCTGCACCTCCACAGACCAACTTGGGATTTGACTTTCCGGGTTTTCCTAGAGGCCAATTTTTAAATATCCAGGAAACACAGTGGAGTATCCTGCTTCATTGTTCAGTTCAGTCGCTCAGTCATGTCCAACTCTTTGCGACCCCATGAACTGCAGCACACCAGGCTTCCCTGTCCTTCACCAACTCCTGAAGCTTGCTCAAACTCATGTTATTGAGTTGGTGATGCCATCTAACCATCTCATCCTCTGTCATCCCCTTCTCCTGCCTTCAGTGTTTCCCAGCATCAGGGTGTCAGTCCTCCAATGAATATTCGGGACTGATCTCCTTTAGGATNTTCCCTGTCCTTCACCAACTCCTGAAGCTTGCTCAAACTCATGTTATTGAGTTGGTGATGCCATCTAACCATCTCATCCTCTGTCATCCCCTTCTCCTGCCTTCAGTGTTTCCCAGCATCAGGGTGTCAGTCCTCCAATGAATATTCGGGACTGATCTCCTTTAGGATGGACTGGTTAGATCTCCTTGCAGTCCAAGAGATTCTCAAGAGTATTCTCCAACATCACAGTTCAAAAGCATCAATTCTTCAGTGCTCAGCTTTCTTTATAGTCCAACTCTCGCATCCATACATGACTCCTCAAAAAACCATAGCTTTGACTAGATGGACCTTTGTTGGCAAAGTAATGTCTCTGCTTATTAATACACTGTCTAGGTTAGTCACGGAGAAGGCAATGGCATTCCACTCCACTACTCTTGCCTGGAAAATCCCATGGATGGAGGAGCCTGGTAGGCTGCAGTCCATGGGGTTGCTAGGAGTTGGACACAATTGAGCGACTTCACCTTCCCTTTTCACTTTCATGCATTGGAGAAAGAAATGGCAACCCACTCCAGAGTTCTTGCCTGGAGAGTCCCAGGGACGGGGGAGCCTGGTAGGCTCTCGTCTATTGGGTTGCACAGAGTCGGACACGGCTGAAGCGACTTAGCAGCAGCAGCAGCAGGTTAGTCACAGCTTTTCTTCCAAGGAGCAAGTGTGTTTTAATTTCATGGCTGCATTCACCATCTGCAGTGATTTTGGAGCCCAAGAAAACAAAGTCTTATCACTGTTTCCATTGTTTCCCCATCTATTTGCCATGAAGTGACGGGACCAGATGCCATAATCTTAGTTTCTTGAATATTGACTTTTAAACGGGTTTTTTCACTCTCCTTTTTCACTTTCATCAAGAGACTCTTTAGTTCCTCTTTGCTTTCTGCCATAAAGGTGGCATCATTTGCATATCTGGGGTTATTGATATTTCTCCCTGCAATCTTGATTCCAGCTTGTGCATCAGCATTTCACCTGATGTACTCTGCATATAAGGTAAATAAGAAAGATGAAACTGTACAGTTTCTTCCTCCACAGACAGGCTAAGGTAGAACATGAATATTTTTTATCAGCAGCTGTCTTACAAAGTACCTCCCCTCTTAGCCAAAGGGAAGAGGTAACTCAATAGAGCACTGAAGAATTGATGCTTTTGAACTGTGGTGTTGGAGAAGACTCTTTAGAGTCCCTTGGACTGCAAGGAGATCAAGCCAGTCCATCCTAAAGGAAATCACTCCTGAATATTTATTGAAAAGATTGATGCTGAAGCTGAAACCAATACTTTTCGCCACCTGATGCAAAGCGTTGACTCATTTGAAAAGACCCTGATGCTGGGAAAGTTTGTAGGTGGGAGGAGAAGGGGATACAGAGGATGAGATGGTTGGATGGTGTCATCAACGCGATGGACATGAGTTTGAGAAAGCTCCAGGAGTTGGTGATGGACAGGGAAGCCTGGCGTGCTGGAGTCTATGGGGTAGCAAAGAGTCAGACATGACTTTTCAACTGAACTGACTGAAGAAATATTAGGTAAAACTATTGTCATCATAAAGAAAGGTTATGGAGTGATCCAGAAAGTGTATCTTTGTGCCTTTTTAAAAACAAAAATTGTTTTTTGAGAGGCGGGGCCCACATCACACAGCATGGAGAATCTTAGTTCCCTAACCAGGGATCAAAAATGTGTTGCTGCACTATAAGTACCAATTCTTAATAACTGGACTGCCTGGAAGAGTATAACTTGTCATTGCAAACTGACTTGGATTCTAATTCTCCAGCTTGAGGTATTAAGAAAATGGGTCCTAAAAAATGGATCAACACATGCAGAATAGAAATGATTCCTGGGACCCTACAGAGGGGTAGGAGAAAGAATTCATGTCAATCCTAGTTCCCAGCCCAACATTATCTTTCCTATCTGCAAGAATCAGTAATTTTAGGATCATTCTGAGCCATGGTCAGTAGATGCTGTTACATCTACTTTTCTTGAGCCTTTACTGTGTGCCAGACATCACTGCATTGCCCTATCCTAATGAACATATTAGTGAAAGTGCTGCACTCCATATGCCAGCAAATTTGGAAAACTCAGCAGTGGCCACAGGACTGGAAAAGGNTCTATTTCTTTGCACTGATCACTGAGGAAGGCTTTCTTATCTCTTGCTATTCTTTGGAACTCTGCATTCAGATACTTATATTTTTCCTTTTCTCCTTTGCTTTCCGCTTCTCTTCTTTTCACAGCTATTTGTCCCCAGACAGCCATTTTTCTTTTTTGCATTTCTTTTCCATGGGGATGGTCTTGATCCCTTTCTCCTACAATGTCACGAACCTCCGTCCATAGTTCACCAGGCACTCTATCTATCAAATCTAGTCGCTACTAGGGAAGTCCTAGCAGTTTCCATTTGTTTTTTACATTTAAACCTGTGATCCAAATGGTAATTATTTTATGTGGGTATTGAGTTCCCCTATAGACTCAATTAATAAAGTTTTAATAAACCATCTCTAACATTATTACTGAATTACAAATCTTTTCAAAGCTGATTTGTAGGACTTCCCTAATGGTCCAGTGGTTAAGAATCAACCTGCCTATCTTTCTCTGGCTATTCTTGCTTATTTATTTTTCCACAGAAGACACTTTAGGATGAATTTATCTTGTTTAATAAAACATCTCATCTTTATTTTTATTAGGATTGTGATATGTTTATCTTAGTAACAGTTGATAACACTGTGATATTAATTCTTCATATTCAAGATTATGTAATATTACTCTGTCTGCATGTTTATTTTCTTAACTGAAGCAATTTTAAAGTTTTCTTTATACAGCCCTTGCTTATTTCACATCATGGTTCCAACCTATATAATATGGCTCTTTGTATAAATAAAAACTAATAAGCAGCAAAAGCAGTTCTAAGAGAAAAATTCATAGTGGTAAATACCTACATCAAGAAACAAGAAAGATCTCAAATAGACAACCTAACTTTATACCTCAATGAACTAGAAAAGGAGCAAATGAAGCCAAAGTTAGCAGAAAAACAGAAATAACAAAGATTGGAGCAGAAATAAATAAAATAGAGACTAAAAAGACAACAGAAAAGATCAATGAAACTAACATCCTGTTCTTTGAAAAGATAAAGAAAACTGAAAACCCTTTAGCTAGATTCACCAAGAAAAAAAGAGGAGTCAAATAAATAAAATCAGAAGTGATAGAAAACCCATTATAACTGATACCATAAAAATACAAAGGATCAGAAGAGATTAGTATGAACAATTATATGCCAACAAACTGGACAACATAAAACATATGGATAAATTTCAAGAAACATAAACCTCCCAAGACTGAATTGTGAAGGACCAGAAAATTTGAACAGATTGATTTCTAGTAAGGAGGTTGACTAAGCAATCAGAAACCTCCCAACAAACAAAAATCCAGGACCAGATGGCTTCACTGATGAATTCTACCAAATACTCAAAGAATTAATGTCAGTTCTTTTCAGACTCTTCCAGAAAATTGAAGAAGGAACACTTCTAGACTCATTTTACAAAGCCAGCATTACCCTGACACCAAAACCAGACAAGAATGTCACAAGGAAACAAAAATTTTAAATATTATAGGCTAATAGTTCTGATGCACACAGATGTAAAAATCCTCAACAAATATTAGCAAACCAAATTCAGCAGTACATCATAAGTTGAACTTATTCCAGTTCCAGAGATGCAAGAGAGGTTTGACATCTGCAAATCAATAAATGTGATATAACACATTAACAAAACGAATGATAAAAGTCACAATCATTTCAACAGATGCAGAAAAGGTGCTTGACAAAATTCAAAATCTGTTTAGGGTAAAAACTCTCAATAGAGTGAGTACATAGAGACAATACCTCAACATAATAAAGGCCACATATGACAAGCCCACAGCATATATTACACTCAATAGTGAATAGTTGAAAGCTTCTTGTCTAAGATCAGGAATAAGACAAGGATACTCACTCTTGCCACTTTTATTCAACATAGATTTGGAGGAAGACTTAGCCAGAGCAATTAGGTAAGAAAAAACAAAAGGCATCCAAATTGGAAAGGAAGAATTAAAACTGTCATTGCTTGCAGATGACATATTAGATACAGAAAACTCTAAAGACTTCATCAAAAAATTGTTAAAATAAATGAATTAAGTTTTAGAATATAAAATCAATATACAGAAATCTGTTACTAGGAAAGATTGAAGGCAGAGGGAGAAGGGGACGACAGAGGATGAGATGGTTAAACGGCATCACTGACTCAATGGACATGAATTTGAATAAATTCTGGGAGTTGGTGATGGACAGGGAGGCCTGGAGTGCTGCAGTCCATGGGGTCACAAAGAGTCAGACACAACTGAGCAACTGAACTGAACTGAAACATTTCTATACACTAATAACAATCAATCAGAAAGAAAAATCAAGAAAACAATCCCATTTACAGTTGCATCAAAGAGAAAAAATGTAGGGATAAATTTAAAAGAAGCAGGAATTGAAAAGCTTACACTAAAAACTAAGATAACAATGAAAGAAGTTGAAGAAGATACAAAAATGTGGAATGATATTCCATGCTTATGGATTGGGTGAATTATTATTATTAAAATGTCCATACTCTAAGCAATATATAGACTGAAAACAATCCATCAAAATTCCAACACCATTTTTCATAGAAATACAACAAATAATACTAAAATTTGTATGAAACCACAAACCCCACAAATAATCAAAACAATCGAGGAAAAAAACAAAGCTAGAGGCATCATGTCCCTGATTTCAAACTATATTGCAAAGCTATAGTAATAAAAGCAGTATGGTATTGGCATAAACACAGACACAAAGATCGACAGAACAGAATAGAGAACTCACAAAAAAGACCAATGCTTGCATGGTTCATCAATTTACGACAAAGGAGCAAAGAATATGCAATGGAAAAAGGATAATCTCTTCAACATATGGCACTGGGAAAACCAGGCAGTTGTATGCAAAATAATAAAAATGAAATACTGTCTTATACCATACACAAAATTAACTCTAAATGGATTACAGTCTCACATGTAAACTATAAAACTCCTAAAAGAAAACATAGCTGGTAAGCAGCTTGATGTTGGTGTTGATAATTAGTTTTGGGGTTTGACACCAAAAGCAAAGGCAACTAAAGCAGAAACAAACAGATGAGACTATATAAAAATAAAAATCTTCTGAACAGCAAAGGAAATAATCAACAAAATGAAAAGGCAACCAACAGAATGGGACAAAATATTTTCAAATCATATGCCTGATGGTGGTGGTGGTTTAGTCACTAAGTCATGTCTGACTCTTGTGACCCCATGAAGTATAGCCTACCAAGCTCCTCTGTCCATGGGATTTCCTCAGCAAGAATACTGGAGTCTGTTGCCATTTCCTTCTCCAGAGGATCTTCCTGACCCAGGGATCGAACCCATTTCTTCTTTACTGCAGGCAGATTCTTTATCGCTGAGCCACCAGGGAAGCCTGTATATCTGATAGGGGATTATCCAAAAATGTATAAAAACTTATATAACTCAACAGCAAAATAAACAACTGAGTTAAAAATGAGCAGAGGACTTGAAAAGACATTTTTTCAAATAAAATGGTCATAGGTATATAGAAAGATGAAAGGATGCCCAATATCACCCATCATCAGGGAACCTCAAATCAAAACTACAATAACACATCCATCGCACACCCATTTGAATGGCTGTTTTCCAAAGGGCAAGAACCAAAAGTGTTGAGAAAGATGTGAAGACAATAGAAAATATGTGTACTGCTTTTGGGAATATAAACTGGTACAGCCACTATGGAAAACAGGATTCTCAAAAAGTTAAAAACAGAATTTACCAAACGAGCTAGAAATTTCACTCCCGGGTATTTTGAAGAAAACAAACAAACAAACAAAACTAACTTGAAAATATATATATGCACTCTCTATATTTATTGCAGCATTATTCTCAATAGCCAAGTTAATGAAACAACCTGTGTTGATCAACAGGCAAATGGATAAAAGAGAAGTTGTTTGTGTGTGTATATATATATATATATATACACACAACAAACATTATTCAGTCATAAAACAGAATGAAGTCTTGCCACTGTGACTACATGGATGAACCCTGAGGGACTCAGTCTAAGAGAAATAAGTCAGACAGAAAGAAATACATTATGATCTTACTTAGAGGTAAGACCAAAAACCAGAGAACAACAATAACAGACCAAGCTCATAGATTCAAAGAACTTACTGGTGGCAAGTCTGGCAACAGAACAGAGGCAAGACGTGGGAGAAACGGTTGAAGAGGGTCAAAAGATACAAACTTCCAGTTACAAAATAAATCATGGGATGTAATGCACAGCGTGATGATTATAGTTAATAATACTGTTTTGCATATTTGAAATTTGCTAAGAGATGAACCTTAACAGTTCTCATCACAAGAAAAAAATTCTGTAACTATATATGCTGATGGCTGTTAACTAGAATTACTGTGGTTATCATTTTGAAATATATACAAATATAGAATCATTATGCTGTATCCTTGAAACTAACATAATGTTGATTTCAGTTATACCTAAAAAACCCTCTGTATGATGATTATAGTTAACGATAATGTACTGTATACTTGAAAGTTGCAAAAGAGAAGATCATAAATGTTCTCACAACAAAAGCTAAAAAAGAATTAATTATCTATCCATCTCCCTGAAACTTTTTGTAATAGTACAAGTAGTTCTTATTTCCCAAGATACAATTATATTATCTACAAACAATGACACTATCATTTCTGATTATTGTACTGATAACATTTCCCCTTTTATAAATACATCAACTAGTTAGAAATACATGCTGTTATCTTAGCGTCTGGCTTCCCTGGTGGCTCAGTCGGTATAGAATCTGCCTGCAATGCAGGAGACCCAGGGTTGATCCCTGGGTCAAGAAGATTCCCTGGAAAAGGAAATGGCAGTCCACTCCAGTATTCTTGCCTGGAAAATCCCATGGACAGAGAAGCTTGGTGAGATATAGTCCATGGGGTCATGGGAGTCAGACACGACCTAGTGACTAAACCACCTCCTAGTGTCATCTGTGCTTTGATTCAGACTTTTATAGGCATGCTTTAGAATTTTTCATCAAGAAGGAGATGCTCAGACATTTAATTAGCTTCCCCTTCCAGCTCTGCCTGCAAGGTCAGGTGATCTTCTCACTGGACTTGCCCATGGGTGTTCCTCAGAAGCACTGGCCTTAACTATCTTTCTTTGACTTATTTATCAGGAACAAGGCTTACTGGCCCCCTTGGATTCTCTTTTTCTGAGAGAAAAAGATGCCTTTTTCCATCTGAAGATGCAACTAGTCACACGCCTGGGGAGTACTGCTTCCTCACCCTCCTCTTCCACAATGCAGCAGCACACAGGGAATTTCTGGATTTTCCTGCCACTATCACATCTAGTATGAGGTCAGACATCTGGAGCAACTGCTGAAAGGGGCCAATCCTGAAACCTGGGAGTGTGGGGGCGGGAGCAGTCTATGTGTCCAGTGCTGATTGCTGGGAAGGAGGAGATGGGAGGCCCCTGCAGGTCCAGCGCCCTCCCCCCGCCCCGTTTCCGACAGGGGTCTCGATCTCGAGGCATGGCTTCTGCTCGCAGCCTCTCTAGAGAAGTCTCTGTGTTAGCACATCTGCCACGTGACTTATTAGTTTCCTTGTCTTGTGAGGCTGTGCTGCAATGTTTCCTTTTATATGGCTTTTCATACTTCCTTGCTGCACTTCTCTTTTCCTCATCCTTAAGGACTTCCCAGATAACAGATTATTGCTTCACTCTATGTCTCAGTCTTTGCTTTCTCAGTAACCAGGGATTAAACGCTTGAATGAATGACTGTTTCCCCCTAAATCACAGGTAAAGGTGTAAAGGTTTGCCTATTATTGTTTCACATTCTCTCTTTTACCCAGGGAGACAAGATTTAGTAATTTCAGAAATCAAAATATTTTTCTTTTTAACAAGTCAATAAGTAGCAAAATAGTTTCTTCTATCAGCGAGGGTTCTATCAAAGGAGCCAAAGTACTGGGAAAAATACAGAATAAAGGATCATTATAGGGATTGATTTTAAGAAATTGCAAGGACTGGTAAAAATAGCCTTTCTGCAGCTGTTTCTTCTCTCTGGTCCTGAGCCTGAGGACACATGGCAGGATACTGGGAGGAAACAAGGGAGCGAAGTGAAGGGGAGCAGCAATAACCAGAAACCACGAGGAACAAACTGAATGAAACCTGCGTCCATCACCAGCAGAACTGTGGCTGGCCTCTCTCTCTTCATCTCAAAGTCCCCAATCCCATTTCCATGGAAACAGCTGGAGAAGCTATTGTCTTGCTGAGGAGCCACACTGGTAGCTTACCCAGAACTGTGAGAACCTGAAAGAATGATTTGGCTGTTGCTGGAGGAGCTTTGAGCTCTGCTGCTGTCCACGCTGACAAAGCAAGGCACTAGACCAGTGAAAACTTATGTGGGTTCCAAACAAGGCCTGAAGTATGGTGACCTTCAGACAGTAAAACATGGCTGTCCCTTGCCTTCTGCCCTCTAGATCTCATACAGATGCCTGTTGTGACCACTCTAACTGGGAACATTCCAGGAATTGAATGCTGATGAATACAGTTTAACTTAGCCAAGTTTATACGTTCCTATGTGACACATAACAGGATGAAGCACCCATCTCATGTATAAGTGAAACATGCTAACCCTCTCCCCACAAAGGATACAATGTTCCACTATCTTTGGTTAATAATTTATTCTTTAGCTGAACTCACTTTGATATTCTCTAACTTAATATGGAGGCCTGTTTTCTGCAGTACCAGTACACAAAGGCTGTCATAGTCTGGGACTGCAGCCATTGCCAAAGGTGAGCGGGGGAGCCTTGAGGGAACTCAGGAAGGAAAAGAATATCTGCCATCTAGCAGCCATCAGACTGCAGCCACTCCCTAAGGTGAGCCCTGAGGAAACTCAGGATGTGATAACTCAGGATACTGGCCCCAGACAGCTGGGGTGCATATCAAAGGAATGATTTCAGTGAGCCCAAACCCTTGCATCTTCCCAAACACAGAAAAGTGCTAAATTTCTTAACTTGGGCTATCTAGTTTTCTTTAATTAACAGTAATCTTTTTATGTTTCGACTATCTGCATCTTCCCAAATACAGAAAAGTGCTAAATTTCTTAACTTGGGCTATCTAGTTTTCTTTAATTAACAGTAATCTTTTTATGTTTCGACTATCTGCCCTTTGCTGCAAAACTCCTATATATCCTAGTTACCCCTCTCTCCTCCTTGGAGCAGTTCTATCAGGGTTACTTGAGATGCTGCCTCATGGGCTTGATGTTCTAAAAATTCCTGCTAAATAAAACATAATTCTCATCATTTAGGTTGTGCTTATTTTTCAGTTGACAGAGGTATAAACTTAACTACTATTAACGTATGATAGATGATAGGAGGGCAGCCTCCTTGGTCAGAAATGAGGCCATGAAAATGTCTATGATGGTGGATGAGGCAAATGTATTGTCACAGTGTCCGTTTCAGTAAGAACCAAGCAGTGCTCCTTTCAGGATGGAAGCAATCGATTTAATCAACCTGTTACAAAGTAGCTGGCTTTTTTTTTCCAGAATGGAACCATATCAGGACTTCAGGGTTGGTCTGTGCTTTTGGAAGCTTAGACACTCAAGCAGTTGGCTGTAGCCAGAGGAATCTTAGGAGAAATCACATTGCTTCACCCATGTATCATCTCTACCTGCTGCTATGGCCACTTTCTTCATGAGTCCACTGAGCAATTAAGTAGTTGGAAACAGATGCTGACTGAACCAGTCCATCCTAAAGGAGATCAGCCCTGGGATTTCCTTGGAAAGAATGATGCTAAAGCTGAAGCTCCAGTACTTTGGCCACCTCATGTGAAGAGCTGACTCATTGGAAAAGACTCTGATGCTGGGAGGGATTGGGGGCAGGAGGAGAAGGGGCCGACAGAGGATGAGATGGCTGGATGGCATCACCGACTCGATGGACGTGAGTCTGAGTGAACTCCGGGAGATGGTGATGGACAGGGAGGCCTGGCGTGCTGCGATTCATGGGGTCGCAGAGAGTTGGACACGACTGAGCGACTGAACTGAACTGAACTGATATTCTCAGACTGGGTAATCTTCCATCTGATTGTTACAATCTTCCTCTAATGAGGTCATAGTTTGGTGAGCACTCACAAGAGATACAAATATCTTCACACTATGTGCCTATACAGAGAGATTTTTCCAAAAGTTTTTATCCTATCTCTATTTACTTACACTGCTAGTTACAGCTCATGTACTGACATAGACCTCCACATCTGGCTATCCCCTTTTCTAGGCAAAATGAACCCCTAGGTACACAGCTTGAAGTGGGTCTCCTGAAAGGACCTCCCTTTATCCTTATAGTGCTGCAGCTGTGCACTTCTAGGGGACGCCTGCGTATTATGCAGAACCACATGCATACCAAGGAGGAGCTTTTTATTCTACTATTTGAACATCTTTTTATATGTTTATTAGCAATTTTGTTTTTCTCTTCTTTGATTGGCCATGCATATTCGCTGTCCACTTTTCAACTGGCAATCTCTAAATAGTGATCAACATGTTCACCTTGATCTTCCTTTTTCTTGCTAGGATTTTTTAACGTTGATAATGTTTGTCTGAGTTTATGAATGAAAGCTTAGGATAAATCTCCTTTGCATTTAAGTAAGTTTTCTTCTTCAATGTCATTAAAATTAATGACAGGGGTTGAAGGTGGTTAGGCAGGTAGAAGAGGGTAAGTTGCTTGTTCTATACTGATAGGCATGATTTCCTGAGAATGTGTCTGCAGCAGGCAGGTGTCCTCAACCGCACAAATAAATGAGACTTTACTCCAGATGTGAGTAACTTTAGAATATTCGACATCTGAGTGGATCTGATTATTTTCTTTTTTCTTCAGTGTGTCATTAGAGGTCTTAGCTATTTTTTTTTTAAATTATTGCTGTTGCTGATATCAGTTGTGAGTCTCTCAATAAAAAATACCCAGTCTTGACAGATCATCTCTTGGGTTTTATCTTCTGCCCATACTCTTACCACTGCTGCCAGTTGTGATCCTAACATATACATATGGAAGGCAGGAAGGGGAAAGGGGGCTCTACTGACTCAGCTGGGCTGGAATGAGCTCTTCAATGACTGCTCCTGCTCTGTGAACTGGCTGAGTTTGAGTAGGGAGTTTTCAGTCACTCTCATTGGAAGGACTCACATCTTGATTCTGGACAAATAGCCCATATATGAAGCTTGATGCAGTTTATAGGGATCAACAGAGTCTTATTTAAATAAAGATAGTATTAAAGCAAACCCCAGAGAAAAATTATCTCAACCAATTATATTTCTGTATGGCTAGAGAGGACATAAATATTTTATATAAACATAACACCAGTTTTGCCACTTACTTTTGGTATACTTTTGGGCAAATTATGTAACTTTTATGTGCCTCAGGTCTGCTTTTTATAATGTTCCCAGTGCTGTGAAATTTAATTAGTTGACATATGTAAAAAGTAATTAGAATCACGACTAGCAGAAATGTGCTCTAAATTATCTTCTATTATTCTTCATATCTCACCATTTTAGGCTAAACAAATATCTTTTGCATTTGTCACTGTTTATACAGATGCAACACTGACATTTTTTTAAAATGTCATTTTAAAATTTTGAAACAATCTCAGACTTACACAAAAGTTTCAAATGCAATAAAAAAAAAAAATAACATTGCCCCTGAATCATTTGAGAATTATTATTTACCACCTGGGACTCCAAATACTTTAGTGTACATTTTCTGCAAACAAATACCTTCTCCAATATAACCACAACCCTATCATCAATATTAAGACATTAACACTGATACTTATTATAATATAAAGCTCAGACTCCAATTAAGTTTCATGTGTTGCATTTAGCTATCTTGCCTTCTTTTGTCTAGACCACTTTCTTAGTCTTTCCTTGGCTTTTGTGACCTTAAACACTTCAGGAGACCTTAACACTTTTAGCATTATCTTGCAGAATGTCACTCAGTTTGGTATTGTCTGACATTCCCTCATGATTTGATTCAGTTTATATATCTTTGGCAAAGTATCACAAAAGTGATGCTGTGTTCTCATCATTGCTTCCTAGAAGGTGGAGTACAAACTTCAGTTTATCTTGGCATTCTAATGTTTTCTTTCATCCCTTAAGATGATGTTTAGAGTAACATTAGATGTTTAGAGTAACATGTTTAGAGTAACATTCTCAAGTTACTCTCTTAAACTCTGTAATTAATAAATACTTGGGGGGACAATTTGTGAAGCTGGATACTTTACAAAAGCTTTCAATTTATTCATTCATCAGAATGGACTATGGTTCCTATTCTATTCAATAAGCTACAATCTATTAGTGTCATATTTATTTGGTGCTATATTGTCCAAAATTTGGCACTGGGAGCTCCTTGAAGCTTACTCCTGTTCTCTTTTTGACATGACCCCTCTATTCCTTGAACACTTCTTTCTTTCCCAGCACAACAGAATGTTTCAGACACATCTATATTGTCCTGTCCCAGCCCTGGAAACAGACGTTTCTTTAGGAGCCTAGCTTCTTCACATAAGTGATTAATGATGTTCAAAACCAAGATCTGATGCTACCTTTGCTCACTGCTTTGTTTTTATTTTCAAACTACTTTCAGGCCTTCTTAGGGGAGAGAGCTAAGGATATGTATAAATAATACCACATAAAAATACATATATATTTATTTCTATCTCTATTTTTATATTTGAAAACCAGTAGTTCACTGATATGATTCCAGATCAACAGCACAGAGTTCAGTACAATTTTGTCCCTTTTTATATTCGCGATTCCTTTTTTCTGACAGTAGGAAATATGGTTACTTGTATTCACTTCATCACTCCCTTGTATGTACCCTGTGTCCCGTGCACAGGCCCACTTCATCCCACTGGCTCTGACATCCTGCTTGGATGCCCTCCTTACTCAACTCCGGTTTCAATCCCTTGAGCAGCTCTGCACTACTGTATAGGAACTCTCCTCACTCCACCTGGGCCCTGAAACTCACTCTGGACCAATTTCCCACCCCACGCAGATTCCCTCCTCGTCTCATTTGGACTTGGAATCTCCACACCAGGCCTTCACCTCTCACTCTCACCACATACAGACCACCTAATAGCTCTAGGACTGAATTGTCCTGCGAGGGAAAAGGTAAGAGACGGGGAGGTTCTGAGAGGGCTTTGGCCAGAAGAAANCACTCTGGACCAATTTCCCACCCCACGCAGATTCCCTCCTCGTCTCATTTGGACTTGGAATCTCCACACCAGGCCTTCACCTCTCACTCTCACCACATACAGACCACCTAATAGCTCTAGGACTGAATTGTCCTGCGAGGGAAAAGGTAAGAGACGGGGAGGTTCTGAGAGGGCTTTGGCCAGAAGAAACAGATGTGGGGAGCTGTAGTAAACAGAGTGACTGTGGATGAAATCACTCATTTCTTACAGCTTGTGGTCGCGTATCCGCTCCTACATGGTCACTGGCACCCTATGTGGTCACTGGCCTCAACGTTCAGGGCCTGTAGCAGTTGGAAACATCCATGAACCAGCTAAGTCTGGACTCTAGTTTTATTTCTCTCTTTTTCCTGATAGCCAGAGATTTCTGATGTTTACCTTTATTAACTTTCTCATGCACTTGAATTTTCTACTTATTATGTGTCCAGCCTACCTATGAGTTGGTAATAAGAAAATTTTTATTTGTATAAGTTTAGCCCACCATGTTGCCAGACTTCCTTTGAATACAACTTTTAAACATTTTTTTTTCTGTCAGATTTATGTGATCACTTTCTAAAATACATTCAAAGGACAGAAATAGAAGATGACAGATGTCTCTACTTAGTGTTTATCAAAAATGTTTCTAGCAGTTACTATATTTAGGACAGTTATCATAAAAGTAATTTAGCTTAAAATGTTCTCTTAAATGGAATGACTCAGTGTACTATGTTAATGGTACACTTCTCATTATAGTTTACAAATCTGTATTGAATAATATTGTGAAATATTAAAATAGCAGGAGGGTGCCCACCTTCATGTCCTGGCTCTTATACAGGCAAAGTAGTCATAGGCAAGAGGAACCAGAGAGCAGAGACAAGTATGGCATTGTTGTTATTTGTATTTCAACATCTGTGGTGTGAATTTAAGGAAGAAAAACATACAGTTACTCTCTGTGATAGCTGCTTACATGTCTCCTGACAGAACGGGGATAAGTCACTATATGACTGAATTTCTGAAAGCTTATTGAGTCAGGAATTGCAGTCCATTCTCTGCCTAAGCAAGGCCACCCAACACTAGGTAAGTCATGTGGTGGTCAAGTCAGACCTTGCAGACCCTCCAGGCTCCATGCCCATGAATGTTGTATACTGTCTGTGCCAAGGTCTGCAAAGGTCCTTCCTGATGCTGCGTCACGATGATCTGATGGTCCAAGACCATTTAAGGATCAGCCTTCAGATGCTTTTCAGATCAGAGGAGTGGAGGCTAGGTCCCAGGGATGTTCGTTTAGGTTGAATACCACACAAGGAGCCATGCCTGAGGGTGCACTGGATACCTGGTACATGACTCCACTAGTTAGAAAATATTTGCCCTTGTCTTATGACTTCTGTCGTCTCCACAATAAGCTATTTGTATATTATGTAAGTTTGTAAATTTGTGTATCTCCACATATAGACTATTTGTAAGTTTGACAATTTTACAGTAGATGGCACTAGAGTGTATTATTCTAACAAATTCAGTATATTAGGATGATTTTATGACAAATCAAAATAAAGTATCTTTTTCTAATAGGATTGATATTTCTATTTTTTTTCTGGAGGAGCATACTCAGTAACTGAAATAAATTTCTGATATAACAACACTTTGGTAAAGAGCTTCTGCTCCTTTTCCCACTGATATTCAGATTGGTATCTTAAATAAAACAAACATAGAAGAAACATTTTTACATAAATGCAGTGGCTAATTCGACATTTTGTATTTCAATTTATATTATCTGCCATTTGTTGACTGTTAAGTCCCCATTTAAATTCTTAAGTACTTCCATTATGGCATGAATTACTATGTAATCTATATACATCTATCATTAGTAATCCAAAAAGTAGGTATCAGGTAGATATAAATTAAGGATTGAAAAATACTTAGATAATTATATTATAGAAATTGTTTATTTTTAATATGGGAGGTTTACTGGTATAGAAATTAACTTGGTTAAAACATAGCAGCTTAATTAGGTCCCATTTGTTTATTTTTGTTTTTATTTCCATTACTCTAGGAGATGGATCTAACAAGATGTTGCAGTTTAAGTCCAAGACTGTTCTATGTTTTCCTCTAGTTTTATCATATCCAGTCTTACATTTGGGTCTGTGACAAAAGCTTTTGCACAGCAAAGGAAATGATAAACAAAATGAAAAGACAACCTACAGAGTGGGAGAAAATATTTGCAAATGATGTGACTTTCGAGGGATTAATTTCCAAAATATACAAACAGCTCACACAACTCAATGTAAAAAAAAGAAACAATCCAAAAACGGGCAGAATATCTAAATAGACATTTCTCCAAAGACATACAGATGGCCAAAAGGCATGGGAAAAAATCCTCAACACTGCTAATTATTAGACAAATGTAATTTGAAACTATAATAACATGTCACCTCACTCTGATCAGAGTGGTTATCATCAAAATGTCTGCAAATAATAAATGCTGGAAAGGGTATAGGTAAAAAAGGAACTCTTCTACACTGTGGGTGGGAATGTAAATTGGAACAGCCAATATGGAGAACAGTATGGAGGTTCCTTAAAAAAATTAAAAATAGAGCTGCCATACGATCCTGTAATCCTACTCCTAGTCATTTATCCAGTGAAAACATGAAAAATATATATAACTCAAAACTATATATGCACCCCATGTTTGTTGCAGCACTATTTACCATAGGTTAGATATGGAAGCAACCTGTGTCCATCAGCAGATGAATGGATAAAGAAGATGTGATACACATACAACAGAATATTACTTGGTCATAAAAAAGAATGGAATAATTGTATTTGAACCAGAGATCAAATTGCCAACATCCGTTGGATCATGGAAAAAGCAAGAGAGTTCCAGAAAAACATCNTTTTCTGAATGTTGAGCTTTACGCCAACCTTTTCACTCTCCTCTTTCACTTTCATCAAGAGGCTCTTTAGTTCCTCTTCACTTTCTGCCATAAGGGTGGTATCTGCATATCTGAGGTGACTGATATTTCTCCCAGCAATCTTGATTCCAGCTTGTGCTTCATCCAGTCCAGCATTTCTCATGATCTACTCTGCTATCTGTCCAACCTCGTGGTATCTGAGGAGACCCAACATGAGAACATGCTTCTTTCTGGGGTTGGAGGCAGAATATCTTGCAACTGAAAGGCAGTGCAGAGGAGTGGAAGGAAGCAGATGATGCAGGGTCATGCTGGGCTTCATCATTCCCCAGCACTCTGGCTTTGGACAAGGTACTGACCTCTCTGTGCCTCAGTTTCCTCATCTGTACAGTGGGAATTTTATTCATCTCGTAGGCTGGCTGTGAGGATGAATCAGAAGAGTGCCTGGCCCATAAGGAAGAGTGCTATGAAAGTATGAGCGCTGTTGGGTGAGGCAAGTGGTGATGGTGGTGGCTGTATCATTGTAGATAACCTGGCCTGGAGACTTGGAGCCAGAGTGAGCTAGGCAACCCCTGTTTAATTCTATCATGGCCACTCTAGAGGCATTTTCCTCTAACCTGAGTGATGGTCCACCCAAAGCAAGAAACCCCCTGATCTGTGTCCTACAATTGTTATGGCAGCTATACTGGGAGCACTGAGGCATCCCAAACCCGTCACAGGCCAGCTGAACAAGCTGATGTTTTAAGGAGAGAAATGGATGTGAGAGTTGGATCATAAAGAAGGCTGAGCACCCAAGAACTGATGCCTTCAAATGGTGGTGCCAGAGGAGATTCTTGAGAGTCCCTTGGACTGCAAAGAGATCAAACTAGTCAATCTTAAAGGAAATCAACCCTGAATATTCTTTGGAAGGACTGATGCTGAAGCTCTAATACTTGGGTCACCTGATGCAAAGAGCTGACTCATTGGAAAAGACCCTGTTGCTGGGAAAGACTAAAGGCCAAAGGAGAAACAAGCATGAGATGGTTAGATAGCATCACTGACTCAGTGGACATGAATCTGAGCAAACTCTGGAAGACAGTGAAGGACAGGGAAGCCTGGCATGCTGCAGTCCATGGGGTCGTAAAGAGTCAGACACAAACTTAGCAAATGAAGAACAATGGAAATTAAAACATACACACACACATCTTTTAAAAAAAGACACCTCTGAAGCAATCACTTGGTCCTTTCTGTTCCTGAATCGTATGTGCTGCAGAGTATTTGTGGTGCCCTGTGAGTTTCAGGGTATTCTGAACTAGCGGGTTTGAAGGCTGGCTTTCTCTCTCTCTTCTCTCCCTCTGGGTCCCTCCTTACTGTTTCTTGACACCCAAGAAACAGTCTAAACAGAGTGGGGCTGAAAGTATGCTACACAGCCTGTCTCCATCTCTTTGCAAAACAGAGACCATCAGCCTACATCCACTATATAAACTTCAAGGCTTAAGAAACATGTTTTAGAGCACAGCCTGAAGCCGGGAAACAAGGACCACGTGAGATCCAGTGATGGTTTTACAAGGTGGGCGGGATGTTTACACAATATACGGTAAGGAACTGGAGATGAATGTTCTAGGTTCTTCCCCCTTGACCTCCGCTGCATCTCTGTCCTGTCTCATGTACCCTTGTATGAAGTTGAGGTGAATGTGTCTATATCTATGTATACACGTGTATACCTGTGTGTGAGTTGGAGAAAGTAGTTTCCAGACTCAAACACAGCGCATTTCTGACAGTACCGCCCTCCTGTGGTGAGGATTAGAAAGCGGTAACTATTTTCATTGCTCTCATACCATTTTAAAATGTCAGAACTGGAAGAGATGAGTTTGAAGGGAATCTTTTGACCTCCCCCGCCCCATTTCTCAAGTGGGAAGACTTAAGCTCAGAAACACTGAACCGTTCTAAAAACACAGCGAGGGCAGCATTTCAGCCTCTGGAGTACCAGACACCAAGTCCATGCCAACGTGAAGGATTTCACCCCACTGGGCACCTGCATTTTTCAATAATTCCTTTATTCTCCCATCTGTAGTGTGAGCCTCTTTACAGCCGACAAGCAAAGCAAACCAATGTTCTTATGTGGAGTTGACAAGATTTTCCCTCAGACTTGGATCATTTTCGATTCCAAATACACTGGACCTTCTCTCCATCCTAGAGGAAGGCCCAGGAGTCACCCAAAGAAACTCTGAAGTCCAGCCGGGTGAATCAATTAGAGAACGAGGCATGGGAGCCTTATCCAGCCCTTATCCTCTCAGCAAACACCGAGCTTTCTAGGAACCTTTTCCAAGGCAGGTCTAAGAAAGGCGATAATGACAGACTAATGCAAACAGGTAGGAGCCTAGAACACACACCATCAAGTCTGGAGCTCTAGAATCTCCACTCTGTCCACAAAACTGCCCAGAGAGAGAGCTCCTGAAGGCTTGGAAAGGAAAGGAAACTGAAAGCCACATGCAAATATAAAGTCATCACTTCTATCCCCACAAGAGACTGGAGACCTCGAACAGTCTCCCTTTTTATTGATGAGAAACCAAAGGCTCAGAGAAGTTAAAAAAGAAAAAAAAAAAAAAAAAAA
>SJYA01000978.1:0-28068 GCA_006410615.1 Neotragus moschatus | reverse complement strand
AAAAAAAAAAAAAAAAAAAAAAAAACACCTGCCCAAGAATCATTAGTTCACTGTTCTACTCATGTGCTCACTCAGCAAGTAATTACTGAGCACCTACTGTATGCAGGGCTCTATTTTTGGCACCAAGAACACAGATTGGGAATAAGACCAATGGGGTCTCCAGGAGCAACATTCTAGTGGGAGGATGGAGGGTTACCAGGGTGATGGGGTTGATACAACACACACAGGCACCAAGCAAGGCAATGTACAGGACCCGTTAGGGGGTGACGGCCAGGGAGCCCCGACTCCATGCCTCCCGCTGCCCCCCCCCAGCCTCCTCAGGCTCTTTGGGGAGGTGTGAAGCCACCTTAGTCTAAAGTCCTAATGACCCTACGCAGGGAGTTTTTTATTTCACTGGGTTTCTGAGTTTCTCACTGCGGGTTTCCGACTGTTGCCTTTATCTTAAATTTTGACTTTAGCATATTTGGTTTCCTGTCCTTTGAAATTCAGATAGTATTTTTTCCTGGGCCTTTTATTTCCCCTTTTTTTTTATCCTTCTCTGTTCTCCTTCTTGACTTTGCACTTGATTGTTTTCTAAGACATTCGTCTTTTCTGACAGTTTCATATGGCTTTCTCATATCTGGTCTTTACCTTCATGGAATCTTTCATTTTATTTAATTTTATCCAGGATGAGTTTTCTTATTGGAGCAGAAACGCCGCACACAGGTCTCTCGGCCTTGGATGGAAGGAGCTGGCAGCTGTGAGGTCTGATGTTGGTTTTGCCATGTGACCAGAAGTAGTCACGCTGAGAGCCTTGTTTTCCACATCTGTTATGAAAAGCACTTCCTCCAGGGGCTGCAGTCTGAGCAAAATGACCAGAGTAACTGCAGTGCAACAGGCCCAGGTTCGATCCCTGGGCTGCGAAGACCCCCTGGAGAAGGGAATGGCTCCCCACTCCAGTATTCTTGCCTGGAGAATTCCAGGGACAGAGGAGCCTGGCGGGCTACAGTCTATGGGTTGCAAACAGTAGAACATAACTGAGTGGCTTACACACACACACACACACACACACACACACACACACACAATGAGAGCACAGGCTCCGTGAGGACAAGGACACATCTCCTTCTCTGTAGCCCCAGGGGTGCACAGTGCATAGCATGGGCCTTGCACAACCGCATTTGCCACCCACGTGGATTGACAAAAAAGTGAATGGAAACTGCAAATGCTCACGGTAATGGGTTACAGGCTGAATCACGTCCCCCCAAAATCCACGGTTGAAGCCCTGACCCCAGTGTCTCGGAATGTGTCTCAATTTGGAGATAGAACCTTTACAGATGTGATTAAGGTAAAGCGAGGCCATCACGGTGGACTCTAACCCCACCTGACAAGTGTCCTTATAAGGAGACTTGGACACAGACAGACACAGAGGGACAGCCACGTGAGGCGCAGGTTGAAGACAGCTGTCTACAAGCCAAGGAGAGAGGCCTCGGAAAGACAACGCTGCCCGCACCCTGACCTGAACTTCCAGCCTCCAGGGCTGTGACCAAACACATTTCTATTGTTTGTAAGCCAGCTGGTCCGTGGCACCTTTTCACAGCAGCTCTAGCAAACCAATATCAATAGAAAGTATATGGTTGAGTGCTTATTACACACAAGACATGGTGATGAGAAATTAACGTCTATGTAGATAAATTTTTAAAAAAGGGGAAAAAGACCTATGTAGACGTACAAATAAATATGAGACCATGGCAAAAAATAAATAAATAAATTAACATCTATGGATGACATATCTTGATAACCAGGTCCATAGAGGTTACAAGGAGCTAAAAGGGAGCCTGGTTCACGGCAAAGTGTGTGAGATTCCAGGGCCCATTCACTAATCCAGGACTCCGAGTCACTGAATAAGCGGAGGATGGGAGGAAGAAGAGCATGAACAATGGACACTGTGCTGGAGGTTTCGAAAACGACAAGACAAACACAAGTAACACAGACAATACCGGCGAGGAACTCCGGAAGGAGAGCTGGGCAGGAAGCAGCAGGATGTCTCCACTCCCGACGTCTCTGGCCTCCAGCGAGGCTGTGTAGCTGACCGAGAAGGAGTCTCCGACTATTCAGAGAGAAGGCATGTGCGGTCATCGGGGGGCCCCTGCACACCCCAGACACAGCCTCTGTCCAAAGGCGGCGGCATTACAGCCCACGGTGGCAGCCAGGGCCCTTTGAGCTCACATACTTTTCTAGCATGGAGAGTAAATCAAGCAGGCGTGCTCTTGGGCCCACTCTGCTCTCACTCGGAAGGGCTGAGTGCAGGGAGCATCCAGCAGGTGCAGGGAGCTTTACTTGGACACCCAACCCATCCAGAAATGCCTGGGGCTGAGCAGGTCAGCCTTCCTAACTCAGGATGGATTTAGCTCATCCACTTAGGAAATCCAGAACCTTTCTGCTTTGTTTGGAATCCAGGTGGGGATCCTATTTACTCCCACTGATCCTATTCACACAATGAAGGAAAAGTCTTTACAGAACTAATTTTCGGGCAACACTAGCTGCCACTTTGACACCTCCAGGCAGCCTGGTCCTGGGAGCCCAGCATGAGGCACAGAGAGGCAGTGCCAGACCAGACCCAGGAGAGGGAGAAAAAGGCCACTCGGCCTCATGGAGTGTCCCTTCTGATCTCATGGTTGCTAGTTGGTCCTTAATTACACGGAGAAGCTTCCCTAGAAGACGGGGTTTCTGACTCAAATCTCCCCTTAATAAGAAGTCAGGATTGAAACACCAGCTATTAGGAGAAGGCTCCTCTGCTATAGGGAGGGGTCACACCCCAGGGTGAACCAATGGGCTCTGGAGTTGTGGGTTGGGAACTCCCTTTTCTTTAGAAGGACTCTGGAAGTGGGTATCACAGCACCCACAGTTCACAGCTACAGGGGCTGAGATTCAGGGATGTGCAGAGTGCACGTGTCAAGAGCAGAAGTCAGGGAGTTCATAGGCGAAGTGTGTGGTCCTGGCTCCGAGCAGGTGAAGTACAGGAGTGGCAGGTGAGTGAGGGGCAGGGAACTGAGAAAGGTCCTCCAGCGGGACCCAAGAGTAGGAGCTGACGCTGAGCCGTGGGAGGAAAGTACTCAGTTCAGGATGGTAGGAGCATGGACTACACAAGGCCACTGGAGCAATAAAATGAGAGGCAGGCAGAGCACCAGGCCATGTCGCCCCGTTCAGACTCTGCAGTGACTCTGTGAGCCACGCCTGCAGCTCAGAGAAATGCAGTGATTTCCAGAGACCACATAGCTCTGAAATGGCCAGGAGTCAAGGGAGCTCTGTCTGAGATCGAGTCTGGGCTCTGCTCTCAGCCCTACATTCCTGTCTCTAAGCACGAACTTAAGAACTGGGGAGATTTATTTTTACATCATTAAAGAAAGGCACTGAAGATCACTTAGCTGAGATGTACCATGACAGTTTTTACACCATTGCTTAACCAGCGCCAGCAAAGGGGTCACTGCTTGCAGGCCAACTCCACTGATAGCTTCTGTCGACAGTATGGTGTTAAGATGGATTCCGAGGTTTCATCTAGACTCAGAAAGAGTGGTGGCATTGATGAGCAATGTGGGCCATGTATATGGAAGTGGACAGGTCAGTAAGAGTCCCAGGCCTGTGAGAGGCACTATAATAATAGCATCGTGGGTATGGGGTGGATGGAGAAGTCAGACTGAGTCTGTCTCCGTCTTGACTGCCAACCCTGGGCCTTGGGCAAGTTCCTCATCACCTTAGTTTCTTCATCTGTAGACAAGGCACCTTCTCAGAATAAAAGAAGTCCCACCTTCCTAGCAAAACTGACAGCTCTGAAGCCAGAATAACAACTGCATCCCAGAATTATTATTTTTTTAATTACTTGTTTATTGTTGGCTGCGCTGGGCCTTCATTGCCGTGCAGGCTTTTCTCTAGTTGTGGCTAGCTACTCTCTAGGTGTGGTGAGTGGGCTTTTATTGTGGTGACTTCCCTTGTTGTGGCGCATGAGCTCTACGGCGCATGCGTTTCACGAGCCGGGCGCCCAGGCCCTAGAGCATGGGCTCAAGAGTTGTGGTGCACGAGCTTAGTTGCTCTGCGCACCTGGGATCTTCATGGATCAGGGATCGAACCTGTGTCTCCTGCATTACTTCGGAGCCACCAGGGAAGCCCCCAGAAGTGGTTTTAAATCTCCTTAATCAACCAATGACAAGCTCACTTCAGGAAACACACCTCTGAGAGCCAGCCAGTGATGGTGTCTTGTTTTGAACGGGAGCTAATTAGCAGCAGGGTCACTCCCGTGAACACAGCTGAACACGTCAAGAGCACATTTCCTGAGCTGATGCCAAACCCCTCCCATGTCTGTCCAGCACTCCCCCAAACAAACTCTTCATTTCACTGAGTGACAGTCATTTTGATCATCCGGCTGATGGATACAGTGGGGTTCGCTATAACCTCTTTGTGTTCATTTGAAATTGTACATAATAAACTTTGAACATACATATTTTAAAAAATCCTTCCCCATATCCCACCTCCCTCAACCTAAGTGATAAACCAGCTTCCTGGTTGTAGACGCTGAGCAGGGTCTCCTCTGATGCCCCACCAGCGGATTTCATCATGAGGACCAATGGCGTGAACACAAGTCCCATATCTGAGAAGATGCCTGCTGCCCATCCCGCGCTCTGTGCCCATCTGTGCATATATCCATCATGTCCCACCCTTGACTTTGTACACGTGGCTATTACCTTGCAGAAACTTCTTCCTGAAAGCCTGGAAGCCTCTCGAGGTCTGGTTTCCAGCTGACTCCCTAACAGTGAGGCCTGTGATGTTGTCGAGTAAGAGCAGGTCAGAGAGGTTGGTGGCCGTGGGTGTCCTGGTGTTGTTCACAAACAGTCGTATGTGGGCCGATGGCCACTCACTCTGCACAGACACCTAGGACAGGAGGAGAAGTGAGGCCAGACTCGCTGGTGAGCCCGACTTCCCAATGCAAGACTCCAGCTCAGCCTGAACCCACTAGGTCTGCAGGTAGAGGGAAGGGGTTACAATCTCATGAAGGTTCTAGAATTCATCAGGTCTGATTTCAAAGGCCCCGGGAGAATTTTGACTCCCACTTGACAAGTTGTTGCTCAGACCGGTTCAAAGAAACCAGGACCCTGAAATGCAGTGAGACCACAGAGAAACTTAGATGAAAAAACATCCATGCTTGAGACTACAGTAGGGGAGATTGTCAAAACTGGGGTTACCAAGAAAAACAAACTGTAGCGCTTTCTTAATCCATTATTTTGAAGATTCAGTCCCAGCCAGTCCAGGGCCTCTGACTGTCATCTGATCTCCAAGTTTGCCCTGAGCTGGTCTCCTGTCTCCTGGGTTCTGCCCACCCATGTGTTTGCACAGCTCAGTTATTCAAAGCCAGTGGCTCGTCTCCACCTGGCCTCTGACACCTTGTCTTGCCCCCTCTCTCAAAGCTATTTCCCACCATCCCTGCCCTTCCTTCACCCCAGCTCTGCTGAAAGAGACAGAGGACCTGAGAAAAGAGAGGGAAGCCATGTACACCCCCAAGAAGAATGAGCTCTGGATTGTAATAATTGAAAAAAGCAAATTGTAAAACTTGGTGTATAGGGTACTGTCACCCACGTAAAAAGGGGAAGAAAGAAGGTATGTGTATATATGTGCACATGGGCACACACACATACTCATAACTACACTCATGTAGCAGGAAGCATTTCTAGGAGGACGCGTGAGAAACTGGTAGCTCCAACTGCATTCCAGGAAGTGAGGCAAGAGAGCCAAGGGCCTGGCTGCAATGAGAGCTGTGCAGTACACAGTTAGTTCAGCAGGCCTGGACTGTCCAAACCCCGCCTGTCCCAAAGAGAGGACCAGCTGCTGAGAGACTGGCCCTTAAAGCCCGTGGAATATCCTGTCTGGTAAGAGTGTCTTGCTATACTTACGGCCTTGGGCCACCCCAGGTGGTCTGTGCTAACCATGTGATTCATGGTGAGGGCCTTGGGCAAAGCTGTGTTCAGGTGACCTGAGTAACTGAGGTCAGTGACATGAATACTCCATCATGATGGATCCTCAACAAAAATCCTGGACTCCATGGCTTGAGTGAGCTTCCCTGGTGATGTCACACACCACTGCTGGGAAAAATTAAATGCTGCTCCTTCAGTTCCACCAGGAGAAGACCAAGTGTCTTGGTCCTGGTCTCCCCAGAACTCTGTCCTGCGCGCTCTTGGCTTTGCTGACTATAATCTATATTGTTCTGCTGTAATAAACTGTGACTGTGAGTAGAGCAGCTTTTCTGAGTTCCCTGAGTCCTTCTAGGGAACCACTGAACCTGACGATGGTCTTGGGGACCCTTAACACAAGCATCATGCAAAGGTCATCTCATGAGAGTAGTAAGAATCAAAGGCCTAGAAGACATTACATAAATTTATAAACTGTTGGCATCATACCGACGTTAAAATCTGGGAGAAAACACATGCTTTCTTTCCCATTGTAAATAATCACAGAGGATTTTCAGTAATGATTTTGTTGTTACCAAAAAAATCTTCGTCTGGTGCTTCCATATAAAATATGAGATCCCTATGGATCACTTCATCACCCGTGTCCAGACATGGGTAGACGGCTATGTGATTTGCCAATTCTTTAAATATATAACTCTCCTAATATACATTTTCAGCAAATTCAATTACTTTCTCTTTAAGTATAAACCGCCGCTGAATACTCACCACTGCACATTTCTGAAAAATTACTTCATTTTCAGAAGTCCCTTGAACGTCTCTTGAAATGTCTCCATACTACAATAAAATATAGAACTTATTAGAAAATGAAAAACATTTCATGCTACACATGTTAAATAAAAGTACAAGATGAACTTTTAAAAGTGGAGGGAGGGTAGAGGAACTTCCCTGGTGGCCCAGTGGTTAAGATCTCATGCTTCCAATGCAAAGGGTACAAACTAGATGCATGATCCAGGAACTAAGATCCCACATGAAGTGGGATGTGGCCAAAAAATAAACAAGTAAAAAGCAGGGTAGAAGGGTTACTTCTGCAGTCATGCATTTTGACCCTGAAGATTTTTTTTAAGTCTTACAGAACTGGAACTTAAAACCTATGAATAAAGAAAAATGTGGACGTGTGATGACACGGGGCTATGTCCTGTTCTGAGCTGCGTGTCAATGACATCATGGTCACAGGGACTCAGCGAACCAGGGCTGACAATTTAGCAGGAGGAATGTGAGCAGAGCTATGGAAAAATCCTTTAGGGATTGCTCACATGTCCTGGCTTCCTAGGCCTTGTCGTTGTTCAGTTGCTAAGTCGTGTCCAATTCTGTGCCATCCCATGGACTGCAGCATGCCAGGCTTCCCTGTCCTTCGCAGTCTCCTTGAGTTTGCTCAAATTCATGTCGACTGAGCCAGCGATGCTATCTAACCATCTCATCCTCTGCCGCCTCCTTCCCCTTTTGCCTTCCATCTTCCCCAACAACAGGGTCTGTAGTAGTAAAGAATTTGCCTGCCAACGCAGGAGACGCAGGAGAGGCAGATTCGATCCCTGGGTCAGGAAGATCTGGAGAAGGAAATGGCAACCCACTCCAGTTTGGTGGGCTACAGTTCATGGCATCTCAGAGTTGGACAAGGCTGAGCGACTGAACAGCACAGCACGCTCGTGTCCTGAGAGGGCACACAAGCCACACAGCAGGACCCTGGTGAACATGGACCATGGTGTGTTGAAGTGCTTCTTGCGAGCTGGATCTCTCATTAACAGGTAGAGAATCCACCCAGGATTGGCCTCTTCCAGCCCCATGAGGGGCTTCCTTGGTGGCTCAGTGGTAAAGAATCTGCCTGCAATGCAGGAGACCCAGGTTTGATCCTTAGGTCAGGAAGATCCCTTGGAGAAGGGAATGGCTACCCAGTCCAGTATTCTTGCCTGGAAAGTCCATGGATAGAGGAGTTCTGTGGGCTACAGTCCATGGGGTTGCACGACTGAGTGACTCACAAACACAGCCCCATGACACCTCCCCTGGAAACCAGTGGAAAGCCAGGGCTCACCCACTGGATGCCAGCTCCATTGCTCCTTGTAAACATAGCTGATACCTGTTCGTTTTCATCCTTGCACATGCCCCTTGACCCCAGGCCATGCATCCCCAGTGTTTGCCCCACCCACCTTCATCTGTGGTGGGTGGAGCCATACTCTGAATCACAGACTAAGGCAGCTCTCAGTGATACCGATAATCCTGACAATGGCTATTCTTCCCCAAGTGCCAGCTGTATGCCCATCACTGTACACACATGAATTCTATTTCTCCCATTTTACAGATGAGGAAACTAAGGCTCATGGAGATTAACCACTTACCCAGGGCTGCACAGGTAGGAAGCTCGGACTCTACCCAGGCAGTGTGCTGGCTATAGCTCCACATGCTATGATAGGGTAGGTATAGGTAGGTATAGGTATGGATAGGATAGGTATAGCACCATATGCTATGATTCTCCCATGGGGCACCCTCCTTCTCCAGAGCATGACTCTCTCATTGTCTATTGCATAGAAACGAACAAAGACACAGCAGAAGTGATGTTCTGAGAACACTTTGACCACAGGCAGCAGCATGAGCTGTTGAGGCCTTTGATTCTGGTTGAGTCTCTGTCCGTGACCCCACCCTCATGCTTTGACGTGCCAGGACCCCAGCAAGTCCTTGAGGACAGGCATCTGGCTTTCTAGTCTTCAGATTCCCACACAGTATCATGCATAAGACAATCAGATAAACACAGTTTGTTGGGCAAAGACACACGGCGGGGATGGAGCATGGACTGGAAAGCTGACGACCACCACGGTGGCCAGGTCCTAAATCCATTGACAAGGGTCCTCATTAGTGACAGAAGAGAAGACAAACCCACAGAGAGAAGGACCCAAGAAGGCAAAAGCAGAGTATGACAGTAAGTGAGAGCGTCAGCTGGCTGGCCATGGTTCCCAGATACTTGGCCAATTACCTCCTGATGTCACTGTGAATGTATTTTCAGATGAGATCTAACGTTTAGGTCAGTGGGCTTTGAAGGAAGCTAATGACCCATCATAGTGTGGGTGGGCTTCATCCAATCAGGTGAGGTCTTAGCAAAAATGATGAAGGTTTCTCCTAAGGAAAAGTGCATTCTGTGCAGAGACCTCTCCAACTTGAGTATCAGCTCTTTCTTGGGTCTCCAGGCCACACTTGCAGATCGTGGACTTTGCCAGCCCCTACAATCACATAAGCAGTTTCTTGAAATAAATCTCCCCCTCCCTCCTTCACATACGTGTGTGTGTGTGTGTCTGTGTGTGTGTGTGTGTGTGTGTGTGTGTGTGTGTATACACATCCTACCAGTTTTGTTTCTCTGAAGAATCCCAATATAAAGATTGGAGTGATGCAGCCACAAGCCAAGGAAAGTTCCTGAAGCTGAAAGAGATAAGGATGGATTTTCCCCTACAGGCTCCCAGTAAAAGCACAGCTCTGCTGACACCCTGACTTTGGCCTTTCTGCCTCTAGAAAAAAGAGAGAATAAATTTCCCTGTTCTAAGCCACCAAGTTGGTGATAATCTGTCACACAACTATCTAATACAAAATGTAGGAGACTAACACAAAATGTAGCCAAGGGCCAAGGAGGAGCTTGTCGCCATAGTAGCCTGTTGGCTGAACCCAGTGGTTCTCAAGCCATTATAAGTCATGACAGCTTAGGGGAGAGTCAGCCTCACGTGGTGCCAACACATTACACAGAGTATGAGGAACACCGGGAGCAGGGACAGCAGCTAAGAGCAGGGGCCCCACATCCTAGTCCTGCCGCTTCGGCCTGTGGGAGCCTGAACAAACTCCTTAATCTCTCCAATCTGAGTGCCCAGGAATTGATGCTTTGGAACTATGATGTTGGAGAAGATTCTTGAGAGTCCCTGGGACTGCAAGGAGATAAACCAGTCCATCCTAAAGGAACCAGTCCTGAACATTCATTGGAAGGACTGATGCTGTAGCTGAAGCTTCAATACTTTGTCCACCTAATTCAAAGAGCCAACTCATTAGAAAAGACCCTGATGCTGGGAAAGATTGAGGGCAGGAGGAGAAGGAGACGACAGAGGATAAGATAGTTGGATGGCATCACCGACTTGATGCATGTGAGTTTGAGCAAACTCAAGGAGATAGTGAAGGACAGGGAAGCCTGGCATGCTGCAGTCCACAGGGTCGCAAAGAGTCGGACATGACTGAGAAACTGAAGAACAATAACATGCCTGGCAAGTGGAAAATACTTTTCAAACATTTGGCACTATTATCGGTAGCAGCGTTTTTATAACAGGCGCAAGTGAATCGATCCAGGTAAAGCAAAACCCCATGCACTGCTTTAGAACCAGCAGATAAGGCTGCCTAATGCTCGGATTCACACATCCTATTCATCTAAATACTGTATATTGTATAGAAGAAGCAGCTCTCTGTAAAGAAAAATGGATTTGCTCCCTAATGATAACTACATTTAGTGAAAGAGAAAGAATAGGTGTTTTTTGGAGGAGGAACAAAAGCCTGTGACATTTTCTACACAAGTGATCCAAAACTGGTTTCTTTACAACTTCTGATATATCTTTAAAAGAACCGAACATGTTACTTACCAGGCGGTGTGTTACAGCAGAGTCTCTTTTAAACAAGGTCTTCCTAGGCCATGAGTGTGTAAAAGCAAAGACGGAATGAGCCCATGGCCCACTAGAGGCTGCAGAAGCCAGGGGTGGGTTAACGACTTCAATTTCTTTACTGAATTTCATTCCGAATGGTGCCTCCCCTGCAAAACAGCAACGTGCATGCATTATGTAATACAAAAAGGCAGCGGTTAAACTCTGGAAGCAAACCACATGATATGTGGCAGGCATTTGGAAAATCTTTGCTGAGTAAGTGAACAAGAGTGTGAATGAATGAATGACTTATCTCTTTGCCAAGAAAGTGAGAAGTTCTCATTGGGAGCCGTAAAGCTTAAGAGTTTCTTGAAGTGTGTGCTTCTTACCTGAGCTGTCGGCTGAAATGTACACACCTGGCCCCCTTAGACCGGCTGAGTCAGAACCGCTAGGCAAGGGAGGAGGCATGGGTGATTCCTACACTTAGCATCAGAGGGCCCTGGGTTCCAATCCTGGCTCTGTCCTTGCCAGCTGTGCCCTTGGGAAAACCTCTAACCACTCTGTAAATTTCTATTTTGAAGTGAGCAGAATTGTGGAGTCGTGCCTTTTCAACATTTATCTTCTATCCAAGTACAAACTGTATATGGGCTGAGAATGAATCCTGTTTTTCACCCTTCCTTACACAGAGTATTGATAGCAAGGTCTTTAGAACTGCTTTGGAACCCCTTTTATAAAATTTCTAAATAAATGTAGGAAAAATTAAAATTAAAAAAAATAATGTGAAACTGTATCCTGGATAAAATCAATATCTTTTTTCCCAGAATACTATCTGTGGTTCAGTTCATGATGTTGGAATGGGGACAAAGGTGAGCATCTGGGAATTGAGAGCCCTCCCCATGGA
This sequence comes from Neotragus moschatus, assembly GCA_006410615.1. Taxonomy (NCBI): domain Eukaryota; kingdom Metazoa; phylum Chordata; class Mammalia; order Artiodactyla; family Bovidae; genus Neotragus; species Neotragus moschatus. Next base: position 16,579 of record SJYA01000978.1, on the reverse strand, counting down.
AACCAGTAGGTGCTTTCCCAGGCTGGCTGCTCAGTCAGACTGTTCGAGTCAACCACAGAAGTGGCACAGAACACCCACCTCCAGACCCCAGTCCAGTCCTTCGGGCTAAGGGACAAAGACTCACTGGTCTCAAATCTTAAGGCCACTCTGGGCTTTGTCTCTGGTGGGGGTGTCTAAGCCCCTGCTCCTTCCTTCAGGCGCTCAGAAGGCCCAGCTGTGGGCTCTGATGGAGACTTGAATGAGAACAGACACTGTTACTGTCCACAGACAGTACAGAAGGAAGTCAAGCTCTGACCTGACCATCACCTCCCACTACGTCACTACCCAGCAGTCTCCCCACTAACGTGTTGTCACGTGAGTTATCAGTCGTGACTCTGCAGCTGTTTGAATGCACCCTCACTCCCTCACCTCTGGGCTCCCACATGCCTGGAAGCCTCTCCCTCTGTTTCCTTCTCCTGCTAATTGCTACTTCTCAGGACTCACCTGAGACTCAAGAGTTCCTCCAGGAAGCCCTCCCTGAAGCCTTCCCAGTGACCTCCTTCCTCTACCCTCTGCTCTCACTACAACGGCAATCATAAGTACACTGCCCTCCCTTATCCAAAATGTCTGCTTAGTGACTAAAAGTTTTCCGTGATTATGGTGATATCACCTCAATCTATTTTACTCAAATGAAAACATTGGATTTGTAAACTTTTGCAAAGTCTTTTGCAAAGACTGCTTGTTGTTCTTCAGTTGCTAAGTCATATTCGACTCTTGGCAACCCTGGGGATTGCAGCATGCCAGGCTCCTCTGTCCTCCACTGTCTCTTGGAGTTTGCTCAAACTCATGTCCATTGAGTCAGTGATGCTATATAATCATCTCACCCTCTGTCATCCCCTTCTCCTCCTGCCTTTAATCTTTCCCAGCATCAGTGTCTTTTCTAACCAGTCAGCTCTTCACATCAGGTGGCCAAAGTACTGGAGCTTCGGGTTCAGATCAGTCCTTCCAATGCATATTCAAGATTGATTTCCTTTAGGATTGACTGGTTTGATCTCCTTGCAGCCCAAGGGACTCTCAAGAGTCTTCTCCAGCAACATGCTTTGAAAGCATCAATTCTTGAGCATTCAGCTTTCCTTATGGTCAACTCTCACACCCATACATGACTACTGGAAAAACCATAGCTTTGACTACATGGACCTTTGTTGGCAAAGTGATGTCTTTGCTTTTTAATACACTATCTACGTTTGTCATAGCTTTCCTTCCAAGGAGCAAGCTTTAACTTCATGGCTGCAGTCACCATTCACAGTGATTTTTGAGCCTAAGAAAATAAAATTTGTCACTGCTTCAACTTTTTCCCCCTCTATTAGCCATGACATGATGGAACTGGATGCCCTGATCTTAGTTTTTTTTATGTTGAGTCTTAAGCCAGCTTTTTCACTCTCTTCTTTTGCCTTCATCAAGAAGTTCCTTAGTTCCTCTCCACTTTCTGCCATAAGGGTGGCATCATCTGTCTATCTGAGGCTATTAATATTTCTCCCAGCAATTTTTATTCCAGCTTGTGTTTCATCCAGCCCAGCATTTCACATGATGTACTCTGCATATAAGTTAAATAAGCAGGGTGACAACCTACAGCCTTGTCGCACTCTTCCCAATTTTGAACCAGTCCATTGTTTCACATCTGGATCTAACTATTGCTTTTTGATTGGCTTAAGGTTTCTCAGGAGACCAGTAAGGTGGTTGGGTATTCCCATTTCTTTAAGAATTTTCCACAAGTTTGCTGTGATCCACACAGTTAAAGGCTTTATTGTAATCAATAAAACAGAAGTAGATGATTTTCTGGAACTCTCTTGCTTTCTTCATGATCCAATAAAAGTTGGCAATTTGATCTCTGGTTCCTCTGCCTCTTCAAAACCCAGCTTGTACATCTGGAAGTTCTCGAATCATGTAATGCTGAAGCCTAGCTTGAAGGATTTTGAGCATAACATTGCTAGCTTGTGAAATGACAGCAGTTATACAGTAGTTTGAACATTCTTTGGCATTGTCCATTTTTGGGATTGGAGTGAAAGCTGACTTTTTGCAGTCCTGTGGGCACTGCTGAGTTTTCCAAATTTGCTTACATACTGAATGCAACAGAGTAACAAAAGACATAAAAAATACTTCTAACTTCCCCAGAAAATGAAATATGTTTATCCCTGGAATAAAACAAGGTGTATTCATAACCTGTGTCAATTCTGGATGAAAAGTCTGTTCTGCCTTCCCAGGACCCCTCCCTTCAGGGCAGCCTCCCGGACTAATCAGTAAGATTCTAGCTCAGTCTACAGACAAACCTGGATCCCAGCACATCCTGGTCCCAGGAGGCCAGACTTAAACCCAGAACCCAGAACACCAGTGATGGGACTGGGGACTGGCATGGGACTCAGACTGTGTCCGTCAGTCTTCCCTGAACTTCTGCCGAGCTACAGAAAGTCTCTTCCTTTCTGCAAGAGGCAGTAGTTACTTCCACATGGAAAGTCACATGGGAAGAATGTCCCTGAGAATGACACTCACCAGACGAAAACAGGAGCCTCGATGGAAGGAGAAAAGCAGAGCCCTGAGATCACTGTGCTCCTGGATCCGGGGCCTGTGCAGTCCAGCAATAAGGGTCAACAAATTGCTCACTGCTTAAGTTAGTTTCAGTTGGAGTTGTGAGACCTGGTATGGTAGACTTTCAGCGCATGCATACTCAGTTATATCCTACTTTTTGCAATCCTGCCAGGCTCCTCCATCCATAGGATTTCCCAGGCAAGAATACTGGAGTGGGTTGCCATTTCCTTCTCCAGGGGACCTTCCTGACCCAGGGACTGAACCCAGGTCTCCTGCATCTCCTGCATTGGCAGACGGATTCTTTACTGCTGAGCCACCTGGGAAGTCAGGTAGATTGAGCAACGGTCCCCAAAGACACCCAGGTCCTAATCTCAGCAACCTGTAAATATGTTCTCTTATATGGCTACAGACTCTTCACAGATATGATTAAATTAAAGGCCCTTAATTTAACTGATGAAATAACCTGGATTATCCAGGGAGCCATAAATGTGATCCCAGATGTCCTTATAGAGGGAGTCAGAGAGAGATTTGACAGGCAGAAGTGAAGGTCATGGGACCACTGAGGCAAGAAGCAATGCTGCTGGCTTGGAGGCTGCAGGAAGGGTCATGACCTGCAGGACTCAGGAGTGAAGCTCCAGATCCTCAAGAAGGAAGAATATTCTTCACAGGGCTGGAGAGAGTGCTGACACCCTGATATCAGACCAGTTAAACTGACTGAACTTTCGCCCTCCAGAACTATATGAGAGTACACTGATACTGTTTTACCACTAAATCTATGACAACTTGTTATAGCAGCAAAAAGAAACTCATACAGTTGACTAATACACATACGCTAAAACACATTCTGCGTTTTCTTCATCAGGCACCTTCAGGGGAGAATCAAGATTCCCCCTTACCTGAATCATTACTGATTCTTGGTTCTTACCAATTATTATTGAATCTTACCAAGAATCTATCACTACCTTACCTGAACTCAGATCTGGGCACCCAAGATCACTGCTGCAGGAGGGGACTCACTGTCCTTGCTCTGTAAGGTACATAGCTGAGCAGGGTGCCAGGGAGGCAGAAGCAGGAGGTCTATGGCTTTAGGGTCTGGTTCTCTCTCATGGTCAAATCAATAAAAAAAAAATCAACCAAGAGAAAAACTTACCTGGAGTTGTAATGTGAGAGTTTTCCATACTGGGCCAAATCCCAAGGGGTAAGTCCTAAAAGTCCAAAGGCACAAAGACGTTATCGAAGAAAACACTAGGGGTGGTTGAAAAGTCATCTCTGTAAATGGCCTGCCTGGGAGGAGCTGCACGTTTATCCTGACACCTGATGTAAATCATTCTAAGTCAACCATCTCCACCAGCATCTGAGTAGAGGATTATGTAATTGCATTCCTGGAAGCTGTCTAGGGAGACAACACAGTGCAGTGGAAATTTCACACAGTTAGACCTGAGTTCGAATCCCAGCTCTGCTTTTCACGAACCCTCTAATGCGGGGAGAGCCTCAAGCCTCTGAATTCCCAAAATCCTGCTTGTTTTCACAGAGTAGTACATAAATCACCGGCCTGGGAGTTGGAGACCTAGATTTGAGCTTGAACCATTTATCTGCTGTGTGTCCTTGGTCAAGTCTCTTAGACTCTCTGGGCCTCAGATATTTCTTCTGCAAAGTGTAGAACTCCTCCCAGCTTGCTTCACCTTGATCAGTGATGAAAATTTGTCTAAGCAGGGCTCAGTCAACCCCTCCATCCCATCTTTGTGAAATACTGAGCCCTAAAGAAGCCCAGAGCCCTCCACTACAAAACAGTAACAGTAATCATTATCACGATTATTACTATAGTGCCTTGGCTAGAGCCCTTGAAATGGGCCAAGCCCCACGCTGTGCACAGCAGCATTACTCACAAATAGCCTAAAGGCAGAAGGAACCTAATGTCCACTGATGGATGGACGGGTAAGCAAAAGCGAAGTGAAAGTTGCCCAGCTGTGACTGACTCTTTGTGACCCCATGGACTATACAGTCCATGGAATTCTCCAGGCCAGAATACTGGAGTGGGTAGCCTTTCCCTTCTCCAGGGGATCTTCCCAACCCGGGGATCAAAACCCAGGTCTCCCACATTGCAGGTGGATTCTGTACCAACTGAGCTGTCAGCAAAGCCCATGCAAAAGTCGTCCATGCATAAAATGAAACATCATTCAGCCTTAAAAGGAAGGAAAATCTGTCACAGGCTACAATATGGATGAAACTCAAGAACATCAGGCCAAATGAAATAAGCCAGTAACAAAAGTGCAAATAGTGTATGATTCCACTTATAGGAGATACATAAAATTCATAGACACAGAAAGTAGCAGGGTGGTTGTCAGAGGCTGGGGACAGCAGAATGGGGGGTTGTTGATTCATGGGGACAGAGTTTCAGTATCACAAGATTAAAATAATTCTGCAGATGGAAACACAACAATGTAAATGTACACTTGCTGTGTACATTGCTGAACTGTACACTTAAAAAGGGATGAGAAGGCAAATTTTGTTGTGAATGGTGGTGGTAGTTTAGTTGCTAAGTTGTGTCCGACTCTTTGCAACCCCATGGACTGTAGCCCGCCAAGCTCCTCTGTCCAAGGGATTTCCCAGGTGAGACCACTGGAGTGGGTTGCCCTTACCTACTCTAGGGAATCTTCCTGACCCGGGGAGCAAACCCACATCTCCTGAATTGCAGGCAGATTTTTAATGATGAGCCACTAGGGAAGACCATTTTGTTATGTATATATTACCAAAACTACAAATATAAATGTATAAATAAAGCAGGTCTATGATCATCTAGGAAAAAACTCTGAGATATATCAAGTGAGATCACTGGATCACAATACGATGAATAACACAGTCTCATTTAATAAAAATGACATCTTATTTTATAAATATTTAATATATTATTATATATTTGATAGTTATATTCACTTTATTTTTTATATAAATTATGTTAGTACATGTGCGTCCATGCCTAGTCACTAAGTCACAACCAGCTCTTTTGTGACCCCACGGACTCGTAACCTACCAGGGTCCTGTGTCCATGGGATTTCCCAGGCAAGAATACTGAGTGGATTGCCACTTCCTTCTCCAGGGTTTCTTCCTGACCCAGGGATTGAACCCTAGTCTCCTGTGTCTCCTGCACTGGCAGGCGGATTCTTTACCACTAAGCCATCAGAGAAACCCCATATTAGTACATAGAGTTACATATTTAGTAAGTTACTTTATTAGTACATACACTTATGAAAGTGAAAAGTGAAAGTGAAGTCGCTCAGTCCTGTCCGACTCTTTGCGACCCCATGGACTGTAGCCTATTAGGCTCCTCCATCCATGGGATCTTCCAGGCAAGAGTGCTGGAGTGGATTGCCATTTCCTTCTCCAAGGGATCTTCCCAACCAGGAATTGAACCCGGGATTCCTGCATTGCAGGCAGACGCTTCACTGTCTGAGCCACCAGGGAAGATCACATATACTTATATATTTAGTAATTTGAAAATATATGTAAATATTTAACAATATGTTTAGTATTTATTACTTATAGATTTAATATATAGTTACATGTTGAACAATATGCCGTATAACACCATAGATCATAACCATGTATTATTTTTAAAAGCCTAGGCAGGAGTATGCAGAAGTGTTAGCCTTGGGGACTTGGGGAACGAGTGTGTGTGCAGTAGAGGGGAATCCCGTCTCCACACCGCCTGTATTGCTTTGTTCATTGTAACAAGGAGCATGTGCCCATGTCTCACCGCAACAATAGCAAAAATGACAATAAGACACCAAGTGATGGGGGCCAGGACTCTCCCACCTGGTAGAAACATTGTCCCTGAGATCTCCCTGGACAGGTATATGCGGCCAGAACAACCACTAGCTCATAACATGCCTCTGTAAGGTAGAAAGAGGTGCATTTTCTCAGAAGAAAGCCGTGTGCCAGACACTGTCTTTGCTGCCATTTGGCAGGAAAAAAGAAATCTAAGAGCTTCCATTCTAGGCCCTGCATAGGGACCTCCTTCTAACAAGTAGCAGGGGCAGGGAGGGTTGGGGGGATGGGTGGTGAGTTCATGGCAGAGCAGCCTGGCCAGTGCTGGTCCAGCCCAGAGTTCAAGGTCAACAACAACAGCAAAGCATCCCAGAAAATTCCTCTAAGTTGCTTGTCCCTACTCCTGAAATTTAAGACCACGCCATAGTTTCCACCTTATCTAATATTTCTTCCCCTTTGACTGGGAGTCAGCTAAGGAATCATTTTTGTCCTTTTGGGTTTCATTTAAGGAAACACTGACTAATTAGATCATTTTCACTGTGTGGGCAGACATCTGTTCCCAGCTTAATTTTTGGAAGCCAGGCAGAATTCCAAGCAACTCAGTTATTATACAGTTTTCCACCTTTGTTTCCACTGGTAGAAACAGCTTTCTTAAATATTCCACTCTTTCAAATAAGTTAATTAACAGTATCTCAAATTTATGTTCATGGCTAAGCTAATGTTCCCAAGCTGGGAAAATTTCTAGTCAAAGAAAATTCCCAAAGCTGTTTTGTAGGACAAGGTGTTCTGTACATTACTTTTTATGTGGCTGCGTATCATTATGAACATCGAAACCACATTTTAATGTTTCTAAATCTATCTCCTCTGATGCTCAGAAATTGAATATGTGCTTAGAACCGTGGGGTATTTCTTTCACTGTAATAAACTAGAATGAAATCTGAAAACAACAACAAAACTAAGAAAACAAAAACTGTTTTAAAAATATCCACAAACAGCCATAAATCATGTTGCCAGATGCACCCAGATGAATCCCAACAGAAAGCACCCTGCAAAATCCCCACCCAGTCCTCCTCCAAACCGCCAAGGTCCTCACAACAAAGGAAGTGACAGCTACATGTAAAGTGATGTCCTGGGTGGGGGCCTGGGACCAAAAAGGACATTGGGTATAAGAACTAAGGAAATTTGAATAAATTGTGGACTTTTACAATGGCTTGTCAAGGTTAGACCATTAATTGTAATAAATATACCTTACTAGGGCTTCCCCGGAGAAGGCAATGGCACCCCATTCCAGTACTCTCGCCTGAAAAATCCCATGGACAAAGGAGCATGGAGGGCTATATAGTCCATGGGGCTGGAAAGAGTTGGACACGACTGAATGACTAAGTTCGTGTGTGTGCACATACCTTACTAACGTCAGATGCCAAGAGTAGGGGAAACTGTGCATTGGGGGGAATATATATGAATTTTCTGCACCATGTGTACGATTTTTCTAAATTCTAAAACTGTTCTAAATACTAAAATCTGTTAACTAAAAAAATAAAAGAATTACTTGTGAAGTCTCTGGGGTGGACAGCGGTGCCACAGGGCATCAACTCCTACACATGTCTGCCTGTGCCATCCCTGCCCCTGGAATTCTCCACCTATTCTTTGCCCAGCACTTGCCGCACGGCAGGCTCTGTGGCAGGCCCTTTACTTCATGGAAGGACAAAGGCCCCGTTCCAACAAATGCTTCCACTCCAGGGAGAGGAGCAGGACAGCAAGTGCCCAGGGAGCAAACGGCTCAGAAAGCCCTCTTGGCTGAGGCTCCCTTGAGGTCTCATCAGTTCCTGGTGTCACTAGCCTAGGGGTGCCTCTCTGGGGGCTCCTTGGCCACCATGAGCAGCCTGGTCCCACAGAGACCATGCCAACCACCAGCTGATACCCCATTTCAATGTCCAGGCTTCCCTTCCCTGTGTGAAGCCTCTCTCCAAGATGGCACAGATCAGCTGACAAGGTCATGATGACCTCAACGGTCTCATTTCACAGCCAGTTCTCCATCCCCATTGCACACAACTCACCAGGAGTATTTGGCATGAGTGCATTAGCATCTCATGGCTACTGTAACAAGTCACTACAAACCGAGCGACTCAAAACAAATATATGCTTATTATCACATGGTTCTGGAGGTTGGGAGTCTCACACAGGTCTCATTGGACTAAAATCAAGGTGTCTGCAGGGCTGCATTCCCTTTCTGGAGGCTGTGGGGGAGCCTCTTCCAGCCTCTAGAGGCAGCCCACCCTCCTCAGTTCATAGCCCCTTCCTGCATCTTCAAAGCCAGCAGCAGCAGGTTGAGGCCTCACGGGGCATCCCTCTGACCTTCTTTCAAGGTCACATCTCCTTTGGACTCTCTCCTGCCTCCCTCTTTCATTTTGAAAGACCCTTAGGATTACACTGGTCCACCGGGATGATCCAAGGTCAGCTGAATAGCAACGTGAATTTCATCTGCAATATCAATCTCCTTTTCCCAAGGGATAGAATACACTCACAGGCTCCATGGATCAGGATATGAACATCACTGGGGAGTCCTCTCTTCCCGAAATGCCTTCCTTCCTTGTCACAGCCTTGGTTTCCTTCCTATAAAATCAGCCACACTTTCTGATCTCCTTTGCTGAATCCTTTCTTCTTTCTGGTCTGGCCTTGGTATTGCTCCAGGCCTCTGCCCTAAGGCCTCACTCTTCCCAAACTATACTTACCCCAAAAGAAAAACTCAGCCAGGTCCTGGGTACACCAGGGTTAAAGGCATGTGTGCACTGACCACTCCCTGGTAAAGATCTCCAGCTCAGATTTTTCACCCAGATCAGGACTCGCCCATCACCACTCTCCTACACATCTCTACCTGGATGCCTCCTGGCAGGGGACAAGGGTGGGGGATCAAACTCAATAAGACCAAACCAGAATTCCTCATGGCCTTCTGAGGCTTCTGCATATGAGCTAACGGTATCGCTAGTCTTCCGTGTGTTCAGGCCCAAGTCCTTGTTTTCTTTCTTGACTCCTTCCTTCGTCTCTCTCAATCTGCATCCAGTCACAGCAAACTTCGCTGGCTCCATTTTCAAATATATACCCCAAATCCAGCAGCTTCTCAGCAGCTGTCCACTAACCTCACTGGTCCATTTCATCTCCATCATTTGCCTGGTCTCCTGCCTGCTTCTGCTCTTGGTCGTTACTTTCACCGCTGCCCTCTGTTCTCATAGCTGCCACGGAGATGCTTTAAAAAGACGAGTCAAAGCAGGTCACTTTTCTGCTCAAAACCCACCCACAGTCTCCAACAAAATAGCGGTCAGCGTCTTAACCATGGTCCACAGGGCCTTTCCTGATGTGGCCCCTCCCCATCCTCTGGCCCCACCTCCACCACTCCTCCTTTCTCCCCCCCCATCCCTGTTCTAATCACACCAGCCTCCTTGGGGTCCTGGACCACACCAAGCACATCCTGCCTCTGGCCTTTGTCCTCACTACAATCTCCTTTGGGAAGTTCTTCTCCAGAAGCACCCATGTCCCTCCCTCATTCCATCCAGGGCTCTGCTTAACTGTTACCGCCCCAAAGCACTTTCTATGACACCCTGTCCAAACAGCGCTCAGAGCCACCCCTTCTAGTCCACTCGGCCCACTGCACTTCTCTACGGCCTGAACTGCCGTCTCCTGTACCACAGGTTAGCACCACTTGGCGCCCTTCTCCCCCCAAGAATGCTGGATTCTAAAGGGCAGAGACTCTCTTGTTCTCTCATATCTCAAGCACCTAGAATGGTCTGATGCCTAAAGGGGCGTCCATAAACAGTCAGAAGACTCTTGCCCACTCAAGCCTTCACTGTCTCTCTCCTTCCAGCACAATTCCAATAGAACTTTCTGGGATGGTGGGAATGTTCTATGGTCTGGGCTATCCAATTGGTAACCATTAACCTATGGGGCCACCGAGCACCTGCAGTGTTCAAATTCAAACAGCCACAACGCGGCCAGGGCTACTGTACTGGACGCAGCAATTTCAGAACATCTGGGAAATGGTTGTAACTGGCTATCACCTCCCCCTTTGCAGGAAGGGATGGATATTCATAATAAGTTAACACGAGCATTTACGCTCCAGTTTTCAAAACACTCTTGTGAATGACCTGGCAGCAAACATCTGAGTGAATGCTCTGGCATTGACTTTCCAAAGGAAAGAGCAGTTGAGGACAGGCGAGTGGGCTCTGAACGTGAGAACACAGGACGGGCCTGGGAGGCATGGCCCTCTGGGTCTGTTTTCTCTTCGGCAAAATGGGCCAGATACTTCCCATCTCAACGGCCAGGAACAAGTGAAAGGACCCTGTGAAAATGTTCATCATGAGCTTTCTAAAAGCTCAGAAAATCGAGACAGTATTATTATTTTGTCTTCTCTAGTGAAAGCCTAAGAACCAGTCATAGACAGTGAAAGAAATCTCATTTAAAAGACCTAAATATCTGCAGTGAGTATAGCGGGCAACCGGGGCCTATACTTAGAAAATGCAACAGAGTAAGAGGAGCCAGGCCCTGAGGAAGGGCTGGGAGGGCCAGAGGCAGCGACGGGCCGGACCACTGGACAGGCATTCCTGGGAGCAGAAGCCTGGATTTGCAACTGCGGTCAGAGTGAAAGCGGGTGTGAGCAGGGAGAAAAGTGGTCAGATGTATACCACAGACAGGTCATCTAGAGGTTAGGGGGACATGAACGGTAGAAAACACAAATCAGGGGAGCGGGGGTAACCCAGAGGAAACAGTCATCAAAGGCCAGAGGCTGAGGGATGGGGGACTGAACCGAATGGATGCAGCCTGTATGGGAGAAGGACAGACATCTGAGATGATCAGGAGGAAAAGGCAGTGGGCCTGGCGATCAGATTTGGGAGAGGAGGAGGAGGAAGTATCTAGGATGTGAGCCAGAGCTCTGTGCCCTCCCGAGTTAGGGACCACAGGGGCAAGGGCAGGGTGAAGTAGAAATGGCTACATTTGCACTCGCAGAAAACTCCAGCCATTGTGCCTTTTATCAACTGCTGCACTCTTTCGGAGCACTCACCTGCGAAAGTCGTTCTATCTGCACTCCTGAAATCATCTAAACCATATCCACGCTCTGGGGTTAGACCCTGCAATAGGTACAGATCAGAAGCGACCTGCCCTAGGTCTCAGAGCTCTTAGGTGGCCGAAGGGGATCTACCGGGCCGCCTGTACGGTCCAAGCTCTCAGCCACAAACCACACCGCTTTCCCCACCTTTCCAGGGCGTTTTCTGGCCACAAGCTGGATCCACCAGGGTTGCATCTTACTCAGATCCCGCCCTCCCTTTCGGGTAATTTCCCCAACCCAAAGGGGCCTCCCCGCCAGGAGCGTAGGTGAAGTCGTATCTCCGGAGTCAGACCCGAGACTGGGAGCGGGCCCTCCTTACCTGGGCGGTCCGCTCAGGCCCCGCCCCGGGAGCCGTGGGGTGGTCCCGGAGAGGCCGCGGGCCCAGGGGGTGCGGGAGGGGAACCCGCCCCGCGGGGAGCTGGCTGAGGTTTCCAGACTCCGCGGGCAGCGCCAGTGCAGCGGCCAGCAGGCTCCCCGCCAGCACCCACGTGGCGCGTCCCGGGCTCCTCGCAGAATGCATCCCCCGTTTGGGTCCCGCGACCCCACAAGTGGCTGGTGCAGGCGGAGTTGGGGCAGCTTCCGGACCCCAGGCCCTGCCCCGCCGCCGCCGCCGAGCATGCTCAGTGCGAACCTCCGCGGAAAGTTTTCTGGGAACAAGACACTGGCATCTGGGGCTTGGCGAGCCAGCAGGAGGCCTTGGACCAAGTGCGACGAGAGGGAGGGAAGAAGGGAGGTAGCCAAGCTGGCGAGGCCTGGGAAAAGTGGCCACACTTGGGTTTCCTCGTGCTTCACTTGGTGGCTCTACCAAAATCAGATCTGGTGACTCCTGCTCCCAGAAAGTTGAGAGGTTCCAAGTGCTTCTCTGTTAATGCCTCCTCCGTTCTCTAAGTCTCAGCTCAGGCCCGTCTCCTCCAGCAAGCCTTCCCTGATACACAGTGGACGGAATCCCGAGTCTACGCAGGCGCAGCAGGCCCCCTTATTCCCCTTCTCCCCCTCCCCCCATTAGCGAACTGGGAAGCTTTTGGAGAAGGAGAACCATAGGGGTGCAGAATGGCAAGGAGAGGGCCTGGGCGGGAAATTGGCAGCTCATGGCCAGAGGGCAAGGCCAGTTTTCGCATCCTTTTAGGTTCAGTTCAACCCAGTCCGTTCCCACTGCCTGAGCCTTTGTTGGTGGATGGGCCCTTGGACCAGCTCAAGAACCCAGTCCCACAGCCCCTGGTCAGGCCGTGGACGAATGTTCTACCTAGGCTGTGGACGATGTTCTACCGATACGGCTTTTCATTAGAATCCAGCTTGGCTAAGAGATGCCTGCGCACACACGGGAGGATCCTGATACACCAAATACCAATTTGACTGGGAACCAGGCAAATCATAGTGATTGGCCAAAGGAGAACGCAAAGAAATGCCCCATATAGGTGACTGAAGCTGCCACGTGGGTGCAACTCAAGGACTCTTCATCTGAGTGTTTATCTGCAGGTACTGTATTCCTTTTCCTCCTATAAATACTTTACTGGCTTCACTACTCTGTCTTTATGGAAATTCTTTTCTGCAAAGCCAAAGGGCCAGATCCCTTGTCACTGACTACTGGTCCAGTGGCTAGGGTCCAGTGCTTTCACTGCCATGACCCAGTCCAGTCTCTGGCTGGGAAACCAAGCCCTGCTCCAAGCCATTGCAGGCAGAGGCCAGACACTGGGGACTTAACCTCTCTGGGGACACCAAGAGGGGAGCTGGTGTCTGGAGCCAGGAGTCAGCAGCTGAAGAGTCTCCCAGAACTCTCCATGGGGGCAGGGGATAGGGATCTTATTCCCCTGGGCCCTCAGGAACAGCTCATACCTCTTCAGTCTCAGGCCAGGAAATCTGGGGTTTGTAGCCCTCTACTCCTACCCCTCCAATAGGCCTTTTCTGACTTCACAGGCACAAGACAGTGGGATTTGGGAACCTGAGAATTTATTAGCCAAGCTCTCCCCATGGGGTCCACTGCCCTCAGTGCTACCCAGCATGTGCCTGGAGTGAGACAAGGCAAAAGGCTAGATGCTGGAGCATTAATTCTTTTAGAAATTTAAAGGATAATTTTTACCTTCAAACAATTGTATAATAAAGAAAAATGCAAACACTATAGTTACCGAGTCCAAGCTCCCTCTGCTCGCCACACAACAAGAACAATGAATCTGAGACACAAGGTGTTGAGGCAAGGAAGACGACTATTTGGAAAGCCAGCTGATGGAGAAGATGACAGGTTAGTGCCTAAAAATAACTAACTTGTCAGGGCCTGGTTGCCAGGTTCTTTTATGGATCAGAGATGGGAGGGAGGTGAGGAAACAAACTAAAAAGACTATTCAGTCCTTGCAAATTCCCCTAGAATGGCAAGCCTTAGGCAGGGGGATGTGTTAGTTTCACTTCCTCCAAGTCCTTCACAGATAGGCAGATCAGGTTATCTCCCTGAAGCAGGTCATCATGTATGTTTATCATAACAAAAAAGGCTAGAGTCACAGAAGCAGATCCAGTGTAAATTTAAAATTAGCCCTCCCTGATCACACTATATTTTAAACTTTTTATTTTGTATTGGGGTACAGCCGATTAACAATGTTGTAACAGTTTCAGGTGAACAGTGAAAGGACCCAGCCATAAGGTAACAGCTGTCCATTCTCCCCCAAACTCCCCTCCCATCCAGGCCACCCCATGACAATTAGCAGAGTTCCATGTGTCATACAGTAGGTCCGTATTGGCTATCTATTTTAAACACAGCAGTGAAAGAACACTGTATTTTTAAAAATAAAAGCCTGAGTATCCAAAGAAATAGCCAGCGTAAAAGCAAGGACTTCTGGTTTTTGCCCTCAGACATGTTCCTAAGAGTCTTAGAGATGCTCCTGGGGAAACATTTAAGAAGCACTGCATGGCAGAGAGTGTGAGTCCTAAAGCCAGACAGACACAGGTGTGTCTCTTATCTGCCCCATTCTCTCATTCTCTACTTCAAGACCTTGAACGAGCCGCGACTCCTGTCTAGCTGTCAGTTTCTTCATTTATACAAAGGAAATCTACATAGTAGTTCCCATCTTGCCAGCTTGGAAGGAGTGAAGAGGAAATGATGGAAAAACCCAGAAACTTGAGCTGGATGTCCAGGTAAAGGACATGAAACCCCTCTCTATAGAAACAGATCTCTATGTTACCTCTGTTCTGGCCCTCATAGGGAATTAAGCTCCAAAGGGTAGAAGTGTGTGTGAGTGTGTGTGTGTGTGAGTGTGTGTGTGTGTGTGTGTGTGTGTGTGTGTGTGCCTCAGCAGCCAGAATGAGAGCTAGCATCAGTAAATGTTGCTTATGGAAAGAACAGATGCTGAACTCATCTGCCTATCTCCCTGCAAGATGCTCACTGCTGGACCTTGTCTGGTTGATGGCTAGCCTGGTGCCGGTTCAGACAGTAGGGTCTCTGGATAGGCTTAGTGAATGAGTGACCACGTGGCATCTCCGTGGCTAGCCAGGCTTGGATGTAAGCATCTCCCTATAGGTTGTCTTAGAGGAAAGCATCGACCATCCCCGAAGAAACTAGCAGTAAAACAGGAGTCTTCAGGCAAACAAGTTCAGAGGCAGGGCTGGACTGTGAGACCCAAGGATGGCCAACCGCTAGAGGTCATGGGGCACGGCTGAGTCACACCAGCAATGAATCCGCTCACCACGGGACCCTGATCCTCACCAGGAGGAGGGGCGCGTATAGTAAACGCCCATCTCAGAAGGCTGGTAAGAAAGTTACTTGGATCATCAAGCTAAATGCTTAACAAATTCTAAGCACTCGATAAACTTAACCGAGCAACACCCTCCTCAGGTAAGGACCTGGCTGAGGTTTCCGGCCCCGCTGGAAATCAGAGCCCTCTGCAAAACAAGACTCCTCCCAGAAGGTTCTCCTCGCTGGGAAGCGCGCCTCTGGCCGGGCATGCTCAGTGCAAAAGGCAGGGCCGGAGGCGGGGGTGGTTCAAAGTTTGGAGCAAACGGTCCAGGCTCCTCCCTCCGGCTGGGCAGCTCCGGAAAGCAGGAGAGAAGCAGGAGGAGGGGGATACACAGGCCGGAGAAACCGACGGAGCGCACCGCGCCGCCCCTCTGGCCCCGCCGGGACCCGGAGTCGGGCAGCGGGGACCAGCCAGGGATGGAGCGCCGGGCAGCCGGCCGGTGCAGCGCGCGGCGGCGGGCGGGAGGCGGCGGGCCGGCCGCCTGAGGGCCCCCGGATGGCCCGCGGCGAGACGACCTGCGAGAGCGACGCGCAGCTGCGGCTGGGCCGGGACGCGGTGCGGCCAGCGCCCGCTCTGCTGGTCCCTGCCGTGCTGCTGGGCACCGCGCTCGGCCTCGGCCTCGGCCTCTGGCTCGGCTGCCGCTCGGCGCGCCTGCGTCTCCGGCACCAGGTGGGTCGGCTGGGCGGGCGGCCGGGTGTGGGATGAGAGGGCACGGTCCCCCCTCGGCGCCGGGGTCCAGGCTTCCACTTGAGCCTGATCATGGGCATCGCGCGCGCGTCGGGTCCTGCCCTGGGGACTAGTGTTCCCCTTTTCCCCCGGGAGTCAGCTGGAGACAGTAACTGCAGGGGGAGGCGGCCAAGTGACAGATGGGCTTTGGCTTGCGATTCCCTGGAAGGGTCCGCTCCATCCAACAACTGCCTGTGACCTTAGACAATGATGTCTCCAGGCCGCGGTCTCCTCTGCAGCATCAAGGATTTGGACTGATGGGCTGGGCTCACCGTGGTGGGCTGGAGGGCAGGGAATTCCCTTGCTGCCCCCAGTCTCCCCAACCGCCTGTCCATTCTGCTTCCTTGCTGTGTGGATTCCCCCAGCACCACCTCCCCTGGAGACCACCCTGCTACATCAGTGTGAACTCATCATTCCACACAGCAAAAGTTTGGGGAGCACCTTCTACTGCTAGGCAACGCCTGGGGACAGCAGTGTGCTCCTGCCTCTGGAGGAAGATGGACTTGGACAGATTACTAGTAGACGTTTGATTGTATCACAGCCGGATGAGTTCTGTAATGGGAAAATGGAAACACTAGCATTGCTGGCTGTGTGCTGGGTGCCGAGCCACACTCTGAACCTGAATTGTCATCTCATTGAATCAGGAAGCAGCAGTTAGAACTGGACATGGAACAACAGACTGGTTCCAAATAGGAAAAGGAGGACGTCA
>SJYA01000977.1:18512-46109 GCA_006410615.1 Neotragus moschatus | reverse complement strand
AAAGACACGAAAATAACCTCAGTGTTACACAGACTCATTCAACACCTGCCCAGACTTTCGGGGTTAAGGTACCCATTTTTTAGACAGAAACTGAAGCTAGAAGACATGCCCAAATTCAGACAAGGGGACCTAAATGTTGAATGTGGGGTTGTGGTACTGCAAAGCCTGGGCAGTGTGGCTTTCAGGCAGGCATCCGGCACCTGGACTCGGGAGCCATTCAGGGCCAAATAATTCTTTGTTGTGGGAGGTCGTCCTGGGCACAGTGTCTCTGTGCCTCTCTCTTAGCAGCATCTCTGGCCTCTACCCATTAGATGGCACCTCACACCCGACTGTGACAACCAAAAAATGCTCCAGATACATGTCCCCCGAGATGAAAATTGTCCCCACTGAGAACCACAGGCCTGGGTAAAATCCTGGTTCTACTACTTACTAGTCATATGACCTTGGACAACCAACTTAAGCTGTCTGTGCCTCAGAGTTCTCATCTGTAAAATGGAAAGATAATATTATGTAAGGTTAGTGTGAGAATCAGCTAGGGATTAAGAAAGCACCTGGTCAAAATGCAGGCTCATTTTTCCACTGTTGCCTACCCTCCAAACACAAAGTAGCACCCAGGGTATGTGTACAATATAACACAGGGGGCCCAGCCTGGCACTCCGTGACCACCTAGAGGGCTGAGATGGGAGTGGGGAGGGAGGCTTCAGAGGGAACGGACATATATATGATTATAACTGATTCACGTTGCTGTATGGCAGAAACCAACGCCATGCTGTAAAGCAATTATTCTCTAATTAAAAAAATAAAATGTGAAAATTAATTTTAGAAATAAACAAAATCAGCTTTACATGTGGATAAAGGAGTGTTCAGTCGGTAAAGAATCTGCCTGCAGCGCAGGAGACTCAGGTTCAATCCCTAGGTCGAGAAGATCCCCTGGAGAAGGAAATGGCAAGCCACTCCAGTATTNTAAAAAAATAAAATGTGAAAATTAATTTTAGAAATAAACAAAATCAGCTTTACATGTGGATAAAGGAGTGTTCAGTCGGTAAAGAATCTGCCTGCAGCGCAGGAGACTCAGGTTCAATCCCTAGGTCGAGAAGATCCCCTGGAGAAGGAAATGGCAAGCCACTCCAGTATTTCTGCCTGGAAAATCCCATGGACAGAGGAGTCTGGCGAGCTACAGTCCATGGGATTGCAAGAGGCAGACACGACTCAGCAACTAAAGCACCGCAGTGATTCATAGGGGTGCATCCGTTAACCAGGTAATGAACAAATGAACAAGGAGGGTCCTGACCCAGGCATCAGTATATTTTCTGAAGGAGATGCTTTGGCAGCTCCTCTCACCTCTGCAGGGCAGTTCAGAAAGACCCCACGGCCAGGCTCTCCAGTCCAGCTCGGCCACTCATGAGCTATGTGACCTGGGGCTAGTTCCTGAGCTTCCTAATCCCTTCATTTCCCCATCTGTAAAATGGGGGTAACAGAAGTGCCTGCTTTGCGAGGATTGAATGAATCTGCACGTGTGTAGCCTGGGAACAGAATAAGCCTCTATTGTGCCTGCCGCTGCTGTGAGCGTAACCCTCTCCAGCCCTGCAGCCACCTGGGCGTGCTTCTCTCCTCCCAGGGCGCCCCTGAGGACTGGCCACACACACCCCCATCCCTGGCATGGAGCGCTCCTCCCTGGACCTCATTGTCACCCTGAGCCTTCCTTCTCCATCCTCCCTTCATGTCTCCCGCTTGTCCGCCCTAAATTAAAGGGCAGCCACATCCCTCGACTCACTCTGGTTTATTTCACGTCTCTCAGTATCACTGCCTGATGTGACAGTTCAGAGTCTGGATGGCAGAACCCTGCGGTACAGCTCAGTATTTTTGGTAGTAGTATCGTCTGGAGAAATGGTGTCTGCTGTCTCTCTCTCCCGCTGAAATATGTTTCCCAACACCAGAGGAGTTAATTGGTGACTAGACTCCTAGAAGAGTACCTAGCACACAATAGGTATAAATGATTATAATGAATGATGAGTAGTATTTTGCAGAAGGCAATCCCAAAGCTCCCACATAAGGCATCTCCTAATATAGAAATTATTTGAACTGGGGCCTAGAAAGATGTTTGGCAGCAGTTAAAAAAAATTTCTTGTCACAACAGGTCCTTTAGAAGAGTTGCATTTTTGAGATTTTGGGATCAATTAGAGTTTCTCAAACTGTGTTCCCTGCAACTGTAACCTCCAGCCAGAGAGCAAGAAGAAATTGCACCAAACAAGGATTCACAAGGCCAAAGATATTAGAAAACAATGCAGAATTCTCTCCTGCCTGGGGATTCACCGACATCAACTGGTAAAGCTCTAAGAAGCCCTGTAGGAAACTGATATTGGACCTGGGTTTGCTGAATTTATTTCACCCTAGACTTTATCTACTGATTTTTGCAGCATGGAACATGATTTGGAAAACTGTGCCTTAGTATAAGTCTTTTAGTTTACAGAGGCAGACAGAAAGTTAGGCCCAGAGAGGTTGGTTGACCCATTCAAGGTCACACAGCTATCTCCTGAATCTCCAAGCAGGATGCTTTTCCCTGTCCTTGATTTTCCTAGGGGTCCCCTTAGCAATCAGCTCACAAGAGGTCACAAATGGAACACTAGACCTCAGATTCCCATATCAATTTGACTCAGTCATAAATGAAAACTAATGTATCAAATAGGACTCACTTTCCGTCTCATCATTCCAGAGAGAGTGTGTTATTCATTCAACAGCTATCTATTAAGCATTGTGTGCCAGGCACTGCACATTTTGCAGTGAGCAAGACCTGGTTGTTCAGGAGACTGACAATAAAATTATCCCTAAAGAGACCAAAATTGATTGAACTGTCCTTGAGAAACCTGCTTCAAAGTAGGGACTTGCATGAAATTACATATTCACATTTCATTTGCTTCCATTAACAATGCTCACATTTAGATCTAAGGGTAATAATATGCTCTGGTCTGGAATGGCTCTGGAACGAAACACCTCCTCTCTGCAGTGCAGGTGGCAGAGAGGAAAAACTAAAAGACTGGAATTCACTGGGCTTTTTTCTTGAGCACCTCGACAGATTTCCCAATTTCAAGTTCACTCAAATACCATCTCTGGTTCCTACATTTTAATTAAAATGCATTCCCTCACTTCCTGTTGTCCACAAATGAAAATGTCTATTTAAAAATTGGATTTGTTTTTTAAAGCATATCAACTCAAACATTTCAAAGCTCCTTCAGAAAACACAGTAGATCAAAAAGACAGCTAACTGTAAAACGCTACAGATTTGAGTTTGAGAAAGACCTAGCAATTACTCTATATGATATTTTCAGTGAACTGATAACACCTGTCTAGGGATCAGGAGAAAAGTTTTATGTAGTTTCGAAAAGAAGATTCCAACTGAGAAAAAAAAAAATTGGGATACAGGCTTGAGAAGTCCATATTTGATGCTGTGGCATGGAGCCAACTTTCAGCATAGACTTGAGATGTGTGTATCTAATTTTTTTTAAGTTGGAGATATCAGAAACTCTTGCCCCTGCATGTAACTTTAAAGCCAAAGTGTCAGTAAAGAAGATAAATGTGTGCTTCCAGACCCAGCCAAAATCCTCCCTGTTTTTAAGGATGCTATTGTAGCTTCTCCAGGAGCTGTCCTGAAAACCAATCTGGCAAAGCAACAGTAATCGCCCCATAGAACACATAATTTGTGTTTATTAGACATCAGAACAGATTAGAAGAATTCCTCAGCTGGGGCAAAGACACACAGAAAGCAGAAACAACAGAAACACAGGCCACAGGAAGCAAGATACAGGAAAGACATACACACTCCCATCAGGCTACACACACATTGAACCTATTGCTTAAAAATCAACCCAAACACAAAGAAGTCACTTGTTCACAATGAACAATCTATTCACTTATAAGGGGAGGGAAGAGTATATTTTTTAAAGACCAAGTACTACTTGGGGGCGGGGGGAATCAATTACCATCTTATCTTCTCTAGCAGAACCGTGGGTCCATCTCTGCTAGGCTAGGGTACATTTGACCGAGCTTTTTCCAACTGCTCTCTCCAAATATTTCCACAACAAATCCGTCCGCTGAGGTTTCTGAGCACATGGACTACTACACCGACACTGAAGGCCTGATAAACTTAGCAGCGGTGGAAGTGTATCTGTGTGTGTCCCGTGTGTATTTGCATGCTTGTTAATGCCTGTGCAATTATGTTGATCCGCGAAGAAGGGTGCTTAGGCAGTTTAATGGAATCCATTTGGGGTGAAAGGTGTGATTTTGCCCAGTGAAATTCTCCCCTCGCAGTCCAGCTCCCAGACCGACTGGCCAGCAGGGTCACCCTCCGGGGACGTCTGAGAGATGCGGGACATTCGATCGAAAGGGCTTGACTCCTCCTCCCTGTCCACCTCTGCGTCCCCCGAGGTCACCGCGTTGGGGATCTGATGGATGTAGGCAGCTGCGATCTCCTGGTGGAAGGCGGTGTCCTGGTTGTAGGAGATGAGCTCGTTGCTGATGTTCACCGTCTCCACCTGGGTGCGGGAGCACAGGTGACTGCACCCCAGCAGTTGAACGAACACCTTCCGGAAGTCAGCGTTGAAGGCATAGATGATGGGGTTGAGGGAGGAGTTGGCCCAGCCGAACCAGACGAAGACGTCGAAGGTGGTCTCGCTGACGCAGAGGAAGCTCTCGGGGTGTCCGCTGCAGAAGGGGACCATGCAGTTAAGGATGAAGAAGGGCAGCCAGCAGCACACGAAGACCCCCATGATCACCGATAGGGTTTTGAGGACCTTAGTCTCCTTCTTGATGGATGCCCGCAGGCCGGTGTTGGTCGCGCAGGCCTCACGGCGGCGGCAGCTCTGCGCATGCTCCGCGGCCCTCTCCAGCGAGGAGATCCTACGGATCTGCACCTGGGCGATGCGGTAGATACGCGTGTAGGTCACGATCATGATGGCCACCGGGATGTAAAAGCTGATGAGCGAGGACGAGATGGCATAAGTGCGGTTCAGGCTGGAGTCGCAGTTCTCCGCACTCCTATCCGACTCCCCGGCTTCCTCCCAAGGCGTCCCGTTGGCCAGGTTGGATGGAGGGTCCAGCCCACCCCTGGCTCCCACCTTGTCCCTGTGCCAATGGAGCTGGACTGGGATGAAGGAGATGAGGATGGACAAGGTCCACGCCAGGCCGACCATGACCAAGGCCACACGCTGGGTCATCTTGCGCTCGTAGCAGAAGGGCCTGGAGATGGCCCAGTAGCGGTCCACGCTGATGACGCATAGGTTCAGGATGGAGGCGGTGGAACACATGATGTCGAAGGCCACCCAGATGTCGCAGAAGGCCCCAAAAGGCCAGTAACCCGCCACCTCGGCCACCGCCTTCCAGGGCATGACCAGCAGCGCCACGAAGAGGTCGGACACCGCGAGGGATACGATGAACACGTTGGTCATCTTGGCGCGCAGGTGGCGGCTGCGCACGACGGCCGCGCACACCAGCACGTTGCCCAGCAGGGTCCAGACGATGAGCAGGGTCAGGAGGCCGGCGGTGACCACCTGCGCGGGCCCCAGCAGCGTCGCCCCCTCCGAGTCCCCCACGGCGCCCCCCTGCGCCAGCTGCTGCTGCCCCGACCGCGCCCGGTGCGAGGTGCCGTTGCGCCCCGGGGGCAGCATATCGGGTTCGCCTGCAAAGGTTGGCTGCGCGCGGTCCCGACTTCTGCCCTGCGCCCCCCGGGCGGCCCCATCAGGTACCCGGGGGGTGGCACCCCGGGACCCGCAGCTTAAGGTATCCCTGAGCCCTGAGGGGCGCTCACCGTGTGCTGCGCTAGGGGGGTCCCTGGAGCGCGCCGGGACCCCTCTCGCATCCTCGAGTGCCACCGGCTTGGTGACCGCGTTGCGCCCCTCTGGTGCCGGGAAGCGGCGGGTGCTCGCGGGGCTGTTCCTGGCCGCCGGCAGCGCACCAGTCGGTGGCGGCAGCGGCAGCAGCTGTGTCTGGTTCGGAGCCGGAGAAGAGGAGAGCGAGCCGCCACCGAGGGGGCGGGGGCGCCGGGCGAGCGCTGCCTGCTCCGTCCCCCGCAGCTCCCGGGGCCCGCGCTCCCGCCCCAGCGCCACGGCGCTCCAATCTCCAGCGCGCCCGCCCCACCTATGCCTTGGCGCCCTTACTCTCTGCACACTGCGCCCGCCGGAGTCTGGCGACCAAACTCGCAGGTTCGGGAAGCGCCCTAGAACCAGATCCTGGCCCTGGGAAGACCCAGACCCGCGCCCCCAGGAAGCTGGAGAGGTGCCAGCCCAGCCCTGGTGCCCTAGCCCTGACCACGTTTGGAATCACTGGCTTCTAGACCGAGAAAGAGTTTCAAGAGGAGGGCTTTGGATTTCTCATAGACCGAAGCCCCACTCAGGACTCTCTTCCTGACCGTGTGACCTTAAAGTCTTCTTTAACGTCCCTGGGCCTTGCTTTCCTCATCCACAAATGGGGGGAAGGGGCGATTCCTTCCCGGTTGGGTGGTGTGGGATTCAATGAAGCCATGAGGCAGTTTCTCCAGGGAACATCTCCNCGCGCAGGTGGCGGCTGCGCACGACGGCCGCGCACACCAGCACGTTGCCCAGCAGGGTCCAGACGATGAGCAGGGTCAGGAGGCCGGCGGTGACCACCTGCGCGGGCCCCAGCAGCGTCGCCCCCTCCGAGTCCCCCACGGCGCCCCCCTGCGCCAGCTGCTGCTGCCCCGACCGCGCCCGGTGCGAGGTGCCGTTGCGCCCCGGGGGCAGCATATCGGGTTCGCCTGCAAAGGTTGGCTGCGCGCGGTCCCGACTTCTGCCCTGCGCCCCCCGGGCGGCCCCATCAGGTACCCGGGGGGTGGCACCCCGGGACCCGCAGCTTAAGGTATCCCTGAGCCCTGAGGGGCGCTCACCGTGTGCTGCGCTAGGGGGGTCCCTGGAGCGCGCCGGGACCCCTCTCGCATCCTCGAGTGCCACCGGCTTGGTGACCGCGTTGCGCCCCTCTGGTGCCGGGAAGCGGCGGGTGCTCGCGGGGCTGTTCCTGGCCGCCGGCAGCGCACCAGTCGGTGGCGGCAGCGGCAGCAGCTGTGTCTGGTTCGGAGCCGGAGAAGAGGAGAGCGAGCCGCCACCGAGGGGGCGGGGGCGCCGGGCGAGCGCTGCCTGCTCCGTCCCCCGCAGCTCCCGGGGCCCGCGCTCCCGCCCCAGCGCCACGGCGCTCCAATCTCCAGCGCGCCCGCCCCACCTATGCCTTGGCGCCCTTACTCTCTGCACACTGCGCCCGCCGGAGTCTGGCGACCAAACCCGCAGGTTCGGGAAGCGCCCTAGAACCAGATCCTGGCCCTGGGAAGACCCAGACCCGCGCCCCCAGGAAGCTGGAGAGGTGCCAGCCCAGCCCTGGTGCCCTAGCCCTGACCACGTTTGGAATCACTGGCTTCTAGACCGAGAAAGAGTTTCAAGAGGAGGGCTTTGGATTTCTCATAGACCGAAGCCCCACTCAGGACTCTCTTCCTGACCGTGTGACCTTAAAGTCTTCTTTAACGTCCCTGGGCCTTGCTTTCCTCATCCACAAATGGGGGGAAGGGGCGATTCCTTCCCGGTTGGGTGGTGTGGGATTCAATGAAGCCATGAGGCAGTTTCTCCAGGGAACATCTCCCAACTTCCCTGAGCATCCATCCTAAGACTGACCTCTTGGGAAAGCCCTTTCCCCTAGCCCACCCCCAATCCTTACATGGCTTTCCCTTTGGGGAATAATTTGGGTGAACCCAGCAGGCAAGGAGGAGGAAGGGACCTCCAGCCAGTTTGGGGTTTCTCCTAGCAGGGTGCTTTCAGTCTTTCCTTTGGCGGGATGGATTGGTTCCTGTCTCATTCTTAACAGAAGAGGAACCTGAGACTTGAGTAAGTGGCCCAAAGCCCAGATTCTTAAATGGTGGGGAAACACTGGAGAGGGTGGGCGGTGTGCCTGGATCTCACCTCCCTCCCAGCTGACAAGGTCCAGTTGTGAGTTGCCAGGTCTGGTGTTAAGCTCAGCTGAAAGCAGCTGCAGAGAGAAATGGAGGAGGCAGCAGGGTTCTGCCCAGTGTCATCTGAGACCCACTGATCCACACCTGGACTGCACTGAGGTCTAGAAACAGGGGCTGAACTGTCTCATCCCTTCCCTAGTCTCTCTCCACCCTGATCCGCCTGCCCCATTCACACTGGCCCCCACCTGCACCCTGGTCCAACAGCCAGCCTGCTCCTCCTTACACGGCCTCCCCCCGCTCAAACCATCTCCCCTCTTCTATGGGAGATTTCTGCTCTCATAGATGACAAGACGATCTGTCCAGGGGTCTCTGCCTAAAACTAGAGACTCACACTTAAACTACTTCCCCTCCCCATCTCCTAGGTGCTGGAGCACCCCTCTCTCCACTGACTTCCCTGTCTGGGACTGTTCCTCCTCTAAGCTGTTTTATGACCGACATGATCCTAGCCTCCGGTTTGTCCACCCTCCACTCGATGCCAGGCAGAGTGATCTTTCTCAGATATAACTACGAGCCTCTCCTCTGATGAAAAACCCTGTGATCCTTGATCCTTTTAAGTCTTTTAGCCATTGGGTCCTTGCCCAGTGCCCCAACTTCTGCCCCTCCTCCACACGCAGGCTGGATTCAAGCCACTACCAACACACACACACACACACACACACACACACACACCCCACAAATTATAATTTCTCTAATGAGTTGTACTGTAATTCTGCACCCTGAAGCAACCTCCATCCCATCTTGTCCTCCTGGGGAGCACCAACATGTGATTTTAGAAAAGAACTTGAACTTTAGAGACAGGTGGTTGACTTTCAGTTCTTTATTCACTTCTCCAGCAGATACTTACTGAGCACCTACTATGTCCCAGATGCTGTTTTATTTGCTGAGAATACAAAGGTGGATCTATGTCACAGTGTTAGTCACTCAGTTGTGTCAGACTCTTTGTAACCACATGGACTGTAGTCAGCTAGGCTTCTCTGTCCATGGGGTTTCCCAGACATGAATACTAGAGTGGGTTGCCATTCCCTCCTCCAGGCTTCCCTGGTGGCTCAGATGGTAAAGCATCTGTCTGCAATGCAGGAGACCCGGGTTCGATCCCTGGGTTGGGAAGATGCCCTGGAGAAGAAAATGGCAGCCCAGTCCAGTACTCTTGCCTGGAAAATCCCATGGATGGAGGAACCTGGTAGGCTACAGTCCATGGGGTCGCAAAGAGTTGGACACGACTGAGCGACTTCACTTCACTTCCTCCAGGGGATCTTCCCGACTCAGGGATTGAACCCAGGTCTCCCACATGGCAGGCAGATTCTTTACCCCCTGAGCTATCAGGAAGGCCAGTATATATACGTTGCCCTTTCCCTCCACAAGGTTATGTCTAGTAGTGGGTATAGGCTTTAACCCAAGAGTCATCCAGAGAAATGTACAATTACAACTGTTGCAAGTGCTAAGCAGGAAGAGTACACGGCCTTATGAAAGTGTATAATAGATGGAACTGACCAAGACAAAATGTTTAGGGAAGGCTTCCCTGAGGAAGTCTCGCTTTGTGTTGAAAGCTCATCGAAGAAGGCAAAAGGGAAAAGAGAAAGGACCGCAGGGCAGGCCAGAACAGGTATTAACTAACTGGGGGATCTGGGGGAGCTTGCTTGATTTCTCTGAGCCTCAGTTTCCTCATCTTCAAAACGAGTTGATCATAGTAGTTTAAAAGATAAATGTGATGATACCAGAATCATTCCAGTATGAGTGATGAACTGCCCATCTGGGCAGGCAGCAGGGGGAAGGGCGACATGGAAGAGAGGATGTTCAAGCTGGAGCGTGACACGGAGCTCACCAGCATTCTGGGGCTGGAAGGGTATTCTTAGTGGAGGGAACAGCATGTGCAAAGGCATGAAGCTTCGTGTGTGAAAGGACAGACTTCAGAACTCCGGGACTTTCCTTCTGTTATCCGAAGGACCAGGTGTCTCATTATTTTGGGAAACTGAGATTTTCCTCTCTATCCACAAGACCCTAATGCAAGCAAAGTAAATTAATATGCTGCCAGAGTGCTTCAGCCCATGTCTCTCCCATCCTCACCGGGAGCAGTTTGCCTGCTGGGGATGATGGTTTCGTGTAAGCAGTGGCTGCCCTCGCTCATCCAAGCTCTTTCCCCACATTTTTCCCCAAAGAACTGGGCATACAAAGTGACCAGGGAGTCTGGGCAGGGAGTCTCCTGGTCAGCCTCAGAACTCAGCCTCTTCGGCACAGATTCTAACCAACGAGGCAGCTAAATAAACTCCTTCTCTTATTTTATCCAAGCCAGAGCCCTGCGCTCAGAGGATGACAGTAACCAAACGATCCTCTCACAAGTTTGGCTCCAGCAAAATTGTACTAAGGGGATTTTCCTTAGAACATTTTAGGACAAAGGGAGTTTTCCTAATCCAGCCAGCTAACAGTCTTCCATTTCAACTCACTGATCCTTTTTATTCTGAAGATATATTCTAAATTGGATTTGCTTCTCTGAGACATCCAGCTAAATCAATAGACCAACAGCCAGGATTTTGCTACTGCTACTGCCATTGCTGGTATCAAGAATCAACTCTCTTTCACACCAGGGCAGGCTTAGTTCCTTGCCTATGGGATACACACAGGCTGGCAACACACTCAGCTTGGCTCAGCAGAGCCCTGGCAAGTAGGTAGAGGTGAAATGTCAGCCTCCATCCCGGAGGCTGGATAAACCCTCTGAAGCACACATCCACTGATGATGACCTGGGGATCTCTTCAAATCCAAGGGCTGGTCCCCTGGCTCCCATTCCTTCCAAACTCAGAAACACAGAAAGCTGAAAGCGGCTATTTCTGGCAGGTAAAAATAGCTATCCCAGAAGCTAGCATATTCATGTAGCTATCCCAGAAGTTAGCATATTCATGTAGGGTGGGAGAGGGCTTTGCAAGTCAGACAGTCCTGGGTTCAAATCCCTCTTCTCTGACATACTAGCTCTGGAAACTTGAGCAAGTTACTTAACCTCTCTGAGCCTCAGTTTCCTTGTCCTTAAAATGGTAACACACATACTTGGAGCCTGGGATGGGATGGAGCATGTGGCCACTCATGCACCCTTGACCAAAACCAAGTCACATGGGCAAGCTAGAACTATGCCCTGTCCAGTGAGAAGTCACAGCAAGGTGGGGAGGCCAGGAGCAATTGTGAGCAAATAAAATCAGCCACACGGTCTGCAGTAAATGAAGGCATGTGGCTTCATTGTTCCCAGGTGGCTCCGACAGCCAACTCCTTCTCTCTGTCCTCTCTGCCACCCCTGATTCAGGTCCTCGTCACCTGCTGCCCGTATGGTCGCCAGAGCCTCCCAACGGGTCCCTGTGTCTTGGTGTCTTCTCTCCTCTCCATCTGATGCTCAACCATCAAGAAGATCCTCCTAACACACAGATGGGATGCCCTTCATCAGCTTAAACACATTTTCACAATGCCTCGTGACCCATATTATTAATTATTCACCCAACTAACAAAAATTAATCTGTTAACCCCAAACTCCTTAGCACAGTCTGGGTCACCACCTATGTACCTGTTTATTCACCTGTTATCAGCCTCATCCTTCGCCTCCCAAGTCTTCCCCATAGACCCCATCTCCCACCCACCCCAAATGCCTCCCTTGTCTCCCAGCACGCCTAGTTCTTTCAGGCCTTCTGTCCTTGTCCTAGATCTCTCCTGCACCTGAGATGTCCCAACCTCTCTTTTGAGTGGGAGTTAACTCCCATTCACCTTTCAAACCTAGTGCAAGTGGACCGCTTGGATGGGTCTTCCCCAAGACTCCAGGGAGGTAACCATTCAGTGTTGCTGCAGCACACGGCACCAACCTCTGTTACAGCTCACAAGCCCGCTGTCATGTGACGGTCTGTTCACCTACTACTTATCTATCTTTCTCCCCAGAGCTTCCCAGGTGGTGCTAGTGGTAAGGCATTCTCCTGCCAATGCAGAAGACATAAGGGAAAGTGAAAGTCGCTTGCTGCTGCTGCTGAGTCGCTTCAGTCGTGTCCGACTCTGTGCAACCCCATGGACTATACAGTCCATGGAATCTTCAGGCCAGAATATTGGAGTGAGTTACCTTTCCCTTCTCGAGGGGATCCTCCCAACCAAGGGATCAAACTCAGGTCTCCCGCATTGCAGGTGGATTCCTTACCTGCTGAGCCACCAGGGAAGCCCAAGAATACTGGAGTGGGTAGCCTATCCCTTCTCTAGGAGATCTTCCCAACCCAGAAATTGAACCGGGGTCTCCTGCATCACAGGAGGATTATTTACCATCCGAGCTATCAGGGAAGTCCCAGAAGACACAAGAAACATGGATTTGATCCCTCAGTTGGGAAGATCCCCTAGAGTAGGACATAGCAACCCACTCCACTATTCTAGTCTGGAAAAATCCATGGACAGAGGATGCTGGCGGACTACAGTCCATGGGGTAGCAAAGCGTCAGACTTGACTTACTGTTTACTTACCTTTCTCCCCGGGGCTTCCCAGATGGTGCTAGTGGTACTCTCCTACCAATGCAGAAGACGTCAGTGAAAGTCGCTCAGTTGTGTTCGACTCTTTGCAACCCCACCCGTGCGCACACATGCTCATGCACGCACACAGACAGCTTTCTCCCTCTGCTGTAAACCACCTGAGATGAAGTTATCTCAGCCTCTTGGAGTCAGCTTGGCTACAAGGAACAGAGCTGGTATTTGTTGAATGAATAAAAGCATTGTGGCAGAAAGGGGAGAGTGCACCAACTACCCGTTTGTTCTCTATGCCGCCCAGACTCCCTTGTGCTTCTGGCAACTGAAAACACGAGCAAAAAGGACGGTCGTTGTCAGAAGCACCTTGAGAACTGGCTTGACTCCTTGGCCATCTCTTCAGCAATGACCTTGTGCAGGGATATGAGGGCTGCAAAGATGGAATCTCCCAGGATCCACTGGCCTGCATCAGACTCTCCATGAGCGAGACATCTGCTTCTTCTCCGGGTCACTTTGGTTAGCATGACTAATACACCGATGAGTAAGCGTTGCTCCATTTCTGATGGCTTCAAAAGGAATGTTGCTCGGTATCCACAGGGCACTGAGATCTTGGTTTATAAATACCAGCCATCACCAAGTGGACTCAGAGTGTCTCGGAGAAATGACTGAGGCCAGAGCTGGGTGGAGAAGGTACCACACGAGTGTGGGACATCTAGTCGTGCCAGAAGACAAGAAAGTGCTCAAAGAATGATAGAAACATGTCGAAAGGACATGACAACCAAGTCAAAGGGGCTCCCACTTGCCACCTCTGGGATAATGTGAGCATCAGAACTAATCGTCATAATAATGTATTACAATCTACTGAGTGAAATGAAACTCCATGAATTCCTTGCGAAGAAAGAAAAATGAAGGAACAAGGAAGGGAGGGAGGGAAAGAAAGTAGAGGAGGGGTAAGTTGAGAATTGGGGGCGAACACACACACTATCACATATAAAGTGGAGTAAAAACAAGGACCTATTGGGTAGCACAGGAAACTATGCTCAGTGTCTTGTAATAACCTACAACAGAAAAGAATCTGAAAAAGAATATATGTGTATGCTTATATATGTATGGTCATGGTGGAGAGTTCTGACAAAATGTGGTCCACTGGAGAAGGCAATGGCACACCAATTCACTATTCTTCCCTTGAGAACTTCATGAACAGTATGAAAAGCAAAAAAAAAAAAAAAAAGATAGGACACTGAAAGATGAACTCCCCGGGTCAGTAGGTGCCCAATAGGCTACTGGCGATCGGTGGAGAAATAAATTCAGAAAGAATGAAGAGACAGAGCCAAAGCAAAAACAACGCCCAGTTGTGGATGTGACCGGTGATGGAAGCAAGGTCCAATGCTGTAAAGAGCAATACTGCACAGGAACCTGGAATGTTAGGCTCATGAATCAAGGCAAAGTGGAAGTGGTCAAACAGGAGATGACAAGAGTGAACGTCAACATTCTAGGAATCAGTGAACCAAAATGGACTGGCATGGGTGAATCTAACTCAGATGACCATCATATCTGCTTCTGTGGGCAAGAACCCCTTAGAAGAAATGGAGCAGCCATCATAGTCAACAGAAGAGTCCAAAATGCAGTACTTGGATGCAATCTCAAAAATGACAGAATAAACTCTGTTCATTTCCAAGGCAAACCACTCAGTATCACAGTAATCTAAGTTTCTGCCCTGACCAGTAATGCTGAAGAAGCTGAAGTTGAACAGTTCTAAGAAGACCTACAAGACATTCTAGAACTAACACCCCAAAAAAAGATGTTCTTTTCATTATAGGGAACTGGAATGCAAAAGTAGGAATTCAAGTAACATCTGGAGTAACAGGTAAATTTGGCCTTGGAGTACAGAATGAAGCAGGGAAAAGGCTAATAGAGTTTTTCCAAGGGAACACACTGGTCATAGCAAACACCCTCTTCCAACAACATAAGAGAAGACTCTACACATGGACATCACCAGTGGCCAAAACCGAAATCAGATTGATTATATTCTTTGTAGCCAAAGATGAAGAAACTCTATACAGTCAGCAAAAACAAGACTGGGAGCTGACTGCGGCTCAGATCATGAACTCCTTATTGCCAAATTCAGACTTAAATTCAAAGAAATCCAAATTCAGAAGAAAGGTAAAACCCCTAGACCATTCAGGTATGGCCTAAATCAAATCCTTTACGACTATATAGTGGAAATGACAAATAGATTCAAGGGACTAGATCCGATAGACAGAGTGCCTGATGAACTATGGATGGAGGTTCATGACATTGTACAGGAGGCAGGGATCAAGATCATCCCCAAGAAAAAGAAATGCAAAAATGCAAAATGGCTGTCTGAGGAAGCCTTACACAGAGCTGTGAAAAGAAGAGAAGTGAAAAGCAAAGAAAAAAAGGAAAGATATATCCATCTGAATGCAGAGTTTCAAAGAACAGCAAAGGGAGATAAGAAAGTCTTCCTCAGTGATCAGTGCAAAGAAATAGAGGAAAACAATAGAATGGGAAAGACTAGAGATCGCTTCAAGAAAATTAGAGATACCAAGGGAACATTTCATGCAAAGATGGGCTCGATAAAGGACAGAAATGGTATGGACCCAACAGAAGCAGAAGATATTAAGAAGAGGTGGCAAGAATACACAGAAGAACTGTACAAAAAAGATCTTCATGACCCAGATAATCACGATGGTGTGATCACTCACCTAGAGCCAGACATTCTGGAATAGGAAGTCAAGTGGGCCTTAGGAAGCATCACTAGGTACAAAGCTAGTGGAGGTGATGGAATTCCAGTTGAGCTATTTCAAATCCTAAAGATGTTGCTATGAAAGTGCTGCACTCTATATGCCAGCAAATTTGGAAAACTCAGCAGTGGCCACAGGACTGGAAAAGGTCAGTTTTCATTCCAATCCCCAAAAAAGGCAATGCCAAAGAATGTTCAAACTACCACACAATTGCATTCATCTCACATGCTAGTAAAGTAATGCTCAAAATTCTCCAAGCCAGGCTTCAACAATACGTGAACTGTGAACGTCCAGATGTTCAAGCTGGTTTTAGAAAAGGCAGAGGAACCAGAGATCAAATTGCCAACATCTGCTGGATCATCGAAAAAGCAAGAGAGTTCCAGAAAAACATCCATTTCTGCTTTATTGACTATGCCAAAGCCTTTGACTGTGTGGATCACAAAAAACTGTGGAAAATTCTGAGAGAGATGGGAATACCAGACAACCTGACCTGCCTCTTAAGTAATGTGTATGCAGGTCAAGAAGCAACAGTTAGAACTGGACATGGAACAACAGACTGGTTCCAAATAGGAAAAGGAGTACGTCACGGCTGTATATTGTCACCCTGCTTATTTAACTCATATTCAGAGTATATCATGAGAAATGCTGGGCTGGAGGAAGCACAAGCTGGAATCAAGATTGCCAGGAGAAAGATCAATAACCTCAGATATGCAGATGACACCACCTTTATGTCAGAAAGTGAAGAACTAAAGAGCCTCTTGATGAAAGTGGAAGAGGAAAGTGAAGAAATTGGCTTAAAGCTCAACATTCAGAGAACAAAGATCATGGCATCCAGTCCCATTACTCCATGGGAAATAGACGGGGAAACAGTGGAAAGAGTGTCAGACTTTATTTTGGGGGGTTCCAAAATCGCTGCAGATGGTGACTGTAGCCATGAAATTAAAAGACACTTACTCCTTGGAAGGAAAGTTATGACCAACCTAGACAGCTTATTAAAAAGCAGAGACATTACTTTGCCAACAAAGCTCTGTCTAGTCAAGGCTATGGTTTTTCCAGTGTCATGTATGGATGAGAGAGTTGGACTATAAAGAAAGCTGAGCGCCGAAGAATTGATGCTTTCGAACTGTGGTGTTGGAGAAGACTCTTGAGAGTCCCTTGGATTGCAAGGAGATCCACCAGAACATTCTAAGGGAGATCAATCCTGGGTTTCATTGGAAGGACTGTTGTTGAAGCTGAAACTCCAGTACTTTGGCCACCTGATGTGAAGAGATAATTCATTTGAAAAGACCCTGATGCTGGGGAAGATTGAAGGCAGGAGGAGAAGGGTACGACAGAGAATGAGATGGATGGATGGCATCACCGACCCAATGGACATGGGTTTGGGTGAACTCCAGGAGTTGGTGATGGACAGGGAGGCCTGGCATGCTGTGGTCCATGGGGTCGCAAAGAGTCAAACACGACTGAGTGAATGAACTGAACTGAATTGATTTATGTATAATTGAATCACTTGGCTGTACACCTGAAACACTGTAAATCAACTTCAACTCAAAACATTAAAAAATTAATTTTTTAAAGAAACTTTAAATAAATATACTGATTAAGAGTGCTTTCAGTTGTGCATAGTGGAAAGCCTGACCATTCATGGTTTAAGCACTGAAAATATACCTACTGGTAAAGAATCTGCCTGCCAATGCAGGGGACATAAGAGATGTGGGTTCAGTCCCTGGGTCAGCATTATCCCCTGGAGAAGGAAATGGCAACCCCCTCCAGAACAGAGGTTCCTGATGGACTATAGTTCATAGGGTCGCAGAGAGTCAGATATGTCTAAAGCGACTGAGCCCAGCACAGCAGGAAATTCAGAGGGAGCCAGCAAGGGCTGGTGCAGAAGCTCACCAGTCCAACTATGAGCCCAGATTCTTTTCGTCTTTTCATTCAAATGCTCCACCTTCTCAACACTGTGCCCTTGTGTCCTTGGAGCCTCATGGTCACAGGATGACTGTTATGGCTTCTGGAATCATGACCAAGTTCAAACTCCAGGTGCAAAATGGGGGCAGACTGTGTCAGGGGGACTTTTCTTGATGTGTCTCTCACCTGCCACCAGTGAAGAAAATCTTCTTAGAAAGACCTTCTGTCTCATTAGCCAGAGGGAACTAACTTAACGAGCCAGAACAAGCCTCAAGAAGGAGAGACAGTGTTTCCTGCCACCCCCACCCCACCCCCTGCCACCAACTGTGTTCCCAACTGGGAGAGGAGGAACTCTATTGAATGAACAAATAAATGAATGCATGCTTAAAGATCTTTTAAGACAAAAATGGGCAACTAGAAGATAGTTTCAATAGTATGGAAAGCTCAGTAAGAAAGTGTGCATTTATTTAATATTTGGCTGTGAAGTTTAAAAAGTTATGGCAAGGGGGATGAGTTGGGAGGTTGGGATTGACATATATACACTTATCGATGCTTTGTATAAAATAGATAACTAATGAGGAAATATTGTATAGCTCAGGGAACCCTACTCCGTGCTCTGTGGTGACTTAAACAGGCAGAAAATCCAAAGAGGGGCTGTATGTATATGCAAAGCTGATTCACTCTGTTGCAGAGCAGAAACTAACGCAACATTGTAAAGCAACTCTATTCCGATAAGGCCTTCCCCGATGGCTCAGTGGTGAAGAGTATGCCTGCATTGCAGCAGACACAGGAGTCGTGGGTTTGATCCTTGGGTCAAGAAGATCCCTTGCAGGATGAAATGGCAGCCAACTCCAATAGTCTTGCCTGGAAATTTTCCCAGAGGAGCCTGACGGGCTTATCCTTGGGGTCACAGAGAGTCAGACATCGCTGAGCACATATGCATGTACCCTAATAAAAGTTAATTTAAATGTTATTTACTTGCTATTGGAGAAACTCAGATAAACTTGGTAAGGTCACCACTTCCTGATTAAGCTATGCAGGGGCTTCCATGCTCCAGATGGAGAGCTGTGATGAAGCCACTTAACTATCAGTAGCTAAAGAAAAGGACCACCATTAAAACAACCTGATGCATAAATGTAGGATTAAAAGATACAATAGACATAGGAAGGAAAGCTAAATGCTGTTGTGAAAGTTCATAATAGGGGCGCCAGACCCAGCCAGGGCTAGTGGAGATTTCCCTGAGAAACCACTGTTTGGGTGGAGATCTAAAAGACAAGGAGGAATTAAGTAACTGAAAGGAAGATAAAATAGCAGGTGCAAAGGTCCTGGGGCAGGAGGAAACATAGCCCATTCAAAAAACTAACGAAGCTGGTCAGTGGGATGGAACGCAGAGGAAAAGAGAAGCAGAAGCACAATGCAAGTGATATGAGATCAGGCTAAAGAGGAGGGCAAGACAGACCATGCAGGACTCAGGGCCAAATTTAGGTTCTCTGTCTCAATATCAAGGAGAGGTCATGGAAGCGTGTTGGGCAGGGGAGGGATATGGGCATGTTGGTCTTTTCCAAACTCCACTCCAGTCTCAGCGTGAAGGGCAGACGAATAAAGGTGAGGATAAATTGGAGAAATAAATGAGGAAGCTACTTCAGAAGACCAAAATGGAGAGGATCATGGCTTCCCGGAGGCAGTGGTGTTGGAAGTGGGAAGAAGTGGATGGAACCAAAGTATTTCGGGTTAGGAGTGACAGGTGTGGCCATTGGTTAGAAATGAGGCATAAAGGTAGTGTAAAGACAGCTCTTGTATGTCTGACTTAGTAAGAAATAGGCTGGTACAATCCATAGGGATGAAAAATATGAAGGGAGAGCTGGCCAGAGGAGTGGGAAATCTTGAGCTTGGTATTGGATGCAATCAGTCTAAAGTGCCTTTGAAACATTCAAGTAGGCTGCCAGAAGTAACCAGCCTGTAGTTCAGAGGTCAGGCTGACAATGCAAATTTCAGAGCCAACAGTATCTAAAGAGTAGGTAAGCCCTTGGCCATGAACTAAACCACCAAGGAGAGCAGCGAGAAGCCAAGTAGATCCTGTATAGCTCCCTGCCAGAAATAACCAAGCTCCCAACACCAAATAACTAAGAAGAGGGCCATGAGCCTACCAACAGCCCCGAGAAGGAACCACCTCAGAGGGAGGGTGTCATCGAAGCCAAGACCCGATTCATGCCGCTCACCTGCTCCATCTGCAGTCAGGGAAACCGAGACAGAAACAGCCTGGTTTTGCCCTGGACCACCCAGCTTTTTCTAGGGTAAAGGAGAACATTTCCGGTTGATGCTGTAACAAACTGCCACAAACTTAGTGGCTTAAAACATCACAAAGTTATTACGCTACCATTCTGGACATCAGAAGTCCAAAATGAGTCTTATTGGACTGAAATGAAGGCATTGGAAGAGGCACCAGCGGAGACCCTGGAGGAGAATCCCACTCCTGCCTCTTGCAACTTCTGGCATCCCTTGGCTTGTGGCCACATCACTTCAGTCTCTGCCCCTGTAATCACATCGCCTCCTCCTCATGTATGTCAAATCTTCCTTGTGATTGCATTGAGGCCCCATCCAGATATTCCAGGAGAATC
Source organism: Neotragus moschatus (assembly GCA_006410615.1). Classification (NCBI taxonomy): domain Eukaryota; kingdom Metazoa; phylum Chordata; class Mammalia; order Artiodactyla; family Bovidae; genus Neotragus; species Neotragus moschatus. The sequence continues at coordinate 26,352 of SJYA01000977.1, read as the reverse complement.
TCCCACCTTACAATCCTTGGCTTGGGACTTACCTGATGGCCCAGTGGTTGGAACTTCACCTTCCAGTGTAGAGGGATGCAGGTTCGATCCCTTGTTGGGGAACTAAGATCCCACATGCTGCCTAAACATAAAACAGAAGCAATATTGTAACAAATTCAATAAAGGCTTTAAAAAAAAAAAAGATGCTTGCAAACTTAACAGCATTTGCAAAGTCCCTTTTGCTTCTGAGTGACCTATTCACAGGTTCCAGGTATTGGAAAATGTGGACATCTTTAGGGAGCATTGTTTGTCCTCTTATGGGCCCGCTGGGCCATGAAAAGGACCAGTGATCTGAGAATTTTTGGAGCCGCTCTTCTCCTGGGCAAAGAGAGACGTCTCGTCCACACGCGACAGCACCCCGGAGGCAGAGACCTGAAATGGTCCATGTACCCTTGATAAGCGCTTGCTGCCTGCCAGGTGCTGTGGTTCCAGCTTTACACGCAGCATCTCAGTTCATTCTTTCAGTGACTCTTTAATGTATGTCAGGCGGTCCCCACTATCTTACAGAGGAGGAAACCAAGGCGCAGGGAGAGGAAGGCAACTTGCAGTGGAGGAGACCTGAACCTGGACTCAAAGCCTGTCCATCTCCCCAAACCACGCTTCTGCCAGGGAAGCACCAATCCTCAGGGACCTGTTACAGGGCAGCTTGAGCTCTGCGTGCACCCGGGCTGGTAGACTCAGTGCCCCTTCCCAGAAGGCCCCACCTCTAGACACTCGCTGAGATCTTGACCTTTGTTCAGGGTCCAGCGTAGTACCCAAGGAACACCCAGATTCTAGCATCAGGGACAGAGCCCGCGCCTGTTTCTGCGGTTCACCCACGGCCGCGGTGATGGTCATGGTCTTAGACACCACAGTGTCATCATGCCTGCACGTGCTAAGTTGCTTCAGTTGTGTCTGACTCTGTGCGACTCCATGGACTGTAGCCCGCAGGGCTCCTCTACCCCTGGGATTCTCCAGGCAAGAGTCCTGGAGTGGGTTACCATGCCCGCCTTTAAATTGCAGGAGAAACTGCACTTTGGGGGAAGTGCTCTGTGCAGGAAGGTGACCTGCCCTGCTCCCCTTCTGGCCACACTCTGGCTCTGTGACCCACCGGACACAGCTGGGAAGCTCAGTACTGCCCAGTAAGCAGGCCATATCTTCCCCGTCCAGGCTGGGTGGGTACAGGGCTGACTGTGGCCAGACTGGCGTGTCAAGGGGATGGGGGAACGCCTGCCATTCCCTGGATTGCATTCCTGGGAAAGGTCAAACCGTTTTTGTCAAGTCAGGTGCTCATGGCACAGTTGTTAGGACTGTAAGAAGATACTGGCGGAAGCGGTGGGCAGCATGCTATGAACACAGAGGAAAGGATGTGTCAGTGGGTGGGATCTATGTGCTAAGTCCCCACCACCAACAGGGCCGCAGCCCCCACCCACTCTCAGGCTTATCCTCCCGCGCTAGAGCTGAGGCCAGCTTCAGGGAGTGCTAGTCAGGATGCAAGCAACAAAGTACCCAATGCACAGTGAGCTCCCAAGGCCAGATCCAGCACACTGCCTGTTGGATCAATAAAGTTTTTTGTTGTTGTTGTTGCTAGTTAAAAGAGTATGTTTTATTTACCAAACATGTCATTATCTCAATTTACAAAATTAACAGTTTTAACATTCAACCCATATTCAGATTTGCTTATTTCACATATTTTTAAACAACATATTTCACTTATAATTAGGCAAAAATGTGAGAAGTGATTGGAAATTATAATAGACTTATTCGAAGAAACATATCTAGTAATAATATTTTGATAATTATAATGTTGGTGGTGATAATGACAGATGTGATTTATTACAGGAAAAATAATTATTATCTTTGAGATTAAGTTGCAAAATGTTTACTTTTAATTGCATATTATTTTAGAAAGTCAATTTATAGGTTTTGCTTTTTAATTTTTTAAAATTTATTTAATATGATTTCTTATGATAGAATTATGGTGTTCAAGAGTATAAATGCTTGTAAGATTTTTAAAATTCATTTCCCAATTATCCCCCAGAAATTCTTTTCCAATTCAATTTCTAGAAACTGAGTACTTATTTTAGTTCAACTTCCTTAGTATAAAACATAACATGTAAGTCTTAATAAAATGATGTATGAAATATTGCATCTTTCCTTTAGCTTTTTGTGAGAATGAATTATCTTTCAATGTTTTTTTTATTCTTTTTCAAATGTTTCTATCTATAATTGTAATTCTTTGCCTGGCATGATTCTGGACCAACTTTCTATTTCAGGGCTCATCTTACTGATTTTTTTTTTTTTTTACTTTATTTTACTTTGCATTACTGTATTGGTTTTGCCATACATTGACATGAATCTGCCACGGGTGTACATGAGTTCCCAATCCTGAACCCCCTCCCACCTCCCACCCCATCAATAAAGTTTTATTGGCACATCTATACCCATTCATTGATGAAGGGCTGTGGCTGCTTTCATGCCTCAGGGGCAAAGCTGAGTAGTTGCAACAGAGAACTAAAATATGTTCTATTTGACCCTCTACAGAAAATGTTTGCCCACTCTTTGCTTAGATAACAAAAATGTTTATCTCCCATAAGAAGTCCAGACAACCACTGAGAGGGAACTCTACCCAGTACTCCGTAATTGTCTATATGAGGGAAAAAAAATCTTAAAAAGAGTGAATATAGGTATCTGTATAACTGACTCACTTTGCTATACACCTGAAACTCACACAACATTGTGAATCAGCTATATTTCAATAAACATTTTCCATTATCAAAAAGAGTTCAATTTTTTCCTATCCAAACAAGGAGTCCAGAGGAAGACAGCCAGGGGTACAGCGAGGACCCAGCCTCCTTCCATCTCCTTCTTCTGTATCTTGGCCTCTCTCTTGGGCTTGTCGCTTCACGGTCACAAACTGGCTGCCACGGCTCCAGTCACATTTAGGCAGGAAGAGGGGCAGGCCTCCTCCTCATCTCTTTCTTATTAGGGAAATAAGTCCTTCCAGGGCTATCCAGCAGAGGCCTCTTACCTCTCAGGTAAAGACCAGGGGTCAGCAAACATTTTCTGTAAAAAGCCAGAGAGTAAATATGGCAGGTTTTATGGATCATGTATGGTCCCTGCACCAAATTCTTTTTTGAAACTGTTTTTAAAAAAGACTTTAACAAATGTGAAAACCATTCTAGCTCACAGGTGTAGGTTACCCACACATGGTCTAGAGCTATTCACATGCCCACTTCCATACTGATGCCCAGCAAAGGTTGGGGGCAGGGGGTTCACTATACTTGTCTTAGACCAACCATCCAAAAGTGAGTGTTCTAGGAACCAAGACAGGTAGGCGGCCCTGGCGGCTGTCAGGGAGACAGTGGGATCACTTCCTGTCCCAGGGGGAAGAAGCGATTGGCTGTTGGTTTTTCCCTACGGAGCAGGAGAGCAGACCCCATCTGGAGACCTCCGTCGAGCTGTGTTCCCTGTTTGGCTCCTGATCCAGAGCAGGCAGAGCGCGGCACATCCTCCTGGACAGTCTCCCGCATTCTGTATTAACAACCAGGCTTAAAGCGCCCTCTTGTGCCGTAAAGGTGAACGACCGCCCGAAGGTGTGGACTGGAAGCGCGCAGAGCAGCTCTACCAATTGTACAGCTCACACCAATTGTACAGTTCCCAGCGCCTGCTGGAAGAACTGACTCGTTGGAAAGGTCCTGATGCTGGAAAAGACTGAAGGCAGGAGGAGAAGGGGACGACGGAGGATGAGATGGTTGAATGGCATCACCAACTGGATGGACATGAGTTTGAGCAAACTCCGGGAGTTGATGAGGGCCAGGGAAGCCTGGCAAGCTGCAGTCCATGGGGTTGCAAAGAGCTGGACACAACTGGGTGACTGAACTGAGCTGAGCGCCTGCTCACGTTCTGCAATAGTCTGGAGCCCCGAGGGCAGCACACGAGGTCATGCAACCCGTGTGGTGAGGCCCTGGGGCAGAAAGAAGCAGAGCCCCGCCCTCCCAAGGCAGAGGGTCCGATCCAAGAGAGACCCCAGCAGGTAGTGGCAAAGGGCGCCAAGGTGGAGCGTCACAGCGGGTCTACTTAGACTGATGTCACTGGAAAGGGAAGAGACAGAGAGAGAAGGAGGGAGGGAGGGGAGGAGAGGGGAGGGAAGCAGAGAGAAATAAAGTGCAGGGAGGGGTCCCTGGCAGCCCACTCCAATATNGGTAGTGGCAAAGGGCGCCAAGGTGGAGCGTCACAGCGGGTCTACTTAGACTGATGTCACTGGAAAGGGAAGAGACAGAGAGAGAAGGAGGGAGGGAGGGGAGGAGAGGGGAGGGAAGCAGAGAGAAATAAAGTGCAGGGAGGGGTCCCTGGCAGCCCACTCCAATATTCTTGCCTGGAGAATCCCAGGGACGGAGGACCCTAGTGGGCTGCCGTCTATGGGGTCGCACAGAGTCGTACATGACTGAAGCGACTTAGCAGCAGCAGCAGCAGGGGTGCCTGGGGGACAGGGAGGGACCAGCGCAAGAAGAGGATGGAGCTGCAGAGGCCAGATCCTGAAGACCCCGACAGACCACCGTCAGGAGTTTGTGAAAAGTGAAAAAGTTACCCAATCATGTCCGACTCTCTGCAGCCCTATGGACTGTAGCCCGCCAGGTTCCTCTGTCCATGGGATTCTCCAGGCAAGAATACTGGAGTGGGCTGCCNTAAGCTGCCTTCACTCCTCATTCAAAAACAGCAGGGAAAATAGATTTATCATTTTTTTAAATAAGGAAATAATGATGCAGATTACCGAAATATTGCAGAGGAACAAAAAAGCTGCAATATTCCTCAAGACTCTTCTCTGGGCATTGCCCTGCAGGAAACAGGGGTGGCAGGCTGAGCCCTGGGCCCTTTCCCAGCTCTTATCCTCTTTCTCTTTGCCACCGACTTCTCTCAGACATGTATTTCCATTGGCTGCAGGCGGCATCTCAAGGGCCTGGGGAGCTGTGTCCCCGGCCGTAGGTCCGTTCTTGAGGCAGGAAGAAGGGAGAGACGGGGCATTGCCGTTGTAGACAGTGACCACCCGCAGGGTTCTAATGTCTTCGGAGAGCCTCCCTGGCTCTCGGTGAATGGACTCGATGATGNACCTTGCACGTAGTCCTGTCCCAGCATTTGCCATCTTCACTGTATTATATTTTTTTCCTTGTCTCCTTCTCCCACAAATACTATGACCTTTTTGAGGAAAGAGATTGAGTTTTCTCACCTTTAATTCTTAGTTCCCATCCCAGCCCCTGGCACACAGATACTCAGTACATGGATTTATATTGACAGAATATAAGCCTCTGTTCCAGCCTAATATTTTAACCTTACACATAAATTATTTTGATTATAAGCTGCCTTCACTCCTCATTCAAAAACAGCAGGGAAAATAGATTTATCATTTTTTTAAATAAGGAAATAATGATGCAGATTACCGAAATATTGCAGAGGAACAAAAAAGCTGCAATATTCCTCAAGCATCTTCTCTGGGCATTGCCCTGCAGGAAACAGGGGTGGCAGGCTGAGCCCTGGGCCCTTTCCCAGCTCTTATCCTCTTTCTCTTTGCCATCGACTTCTCTCAGACATGTATTTCCATTGGCTGCAGGCGGCATCTCAAGGGCCTGGGGAGCCGTGTCCCCGGCCATAGGTCCGTTCTTTAGGCAGGAAGAAGGGAGAGACGGGGCATTGCCGTTGTAGACCGTGACCACCCGCAGGGTTCTAATGTCTTCGGAGAGCCTCCCTGGCTCTCGGTGAATGGACTCGATGATGAAGAGGTTCTGGATGTATTTCTCGACAACCGCCAGGATGGAATAGGGCAGATTGTACCAGGTGTATGGGGGGCGGGACTCAGCACAAAGGATGGCCAGGATGGAACCCCAGGAGATGAACCAGGAACCAGAGGCGGTGCCCACCAGCAGGTCCGCATCCAGTTTGCGGGCTGGGTTTTTGGACTCGTCTAGTGACTGCTCATCTAGCCTATAAATCCGGATCCCAGCCAGCCCTGCCGCCCCCATAAGCATCAGCAAGATGATGGCATACAGATAGAACATGATGAGTGCCGCCTCGCTCTTGGTTTTGGAACGGCCGATCTGGATCAGATACACCACCACGACCCCGATGGTGGTGGCCAGCGCGGTCAGGCCCAGGACCGAGCCCAGCAGGACCCCGTGCGACCTGAACTGCATCTTCCGATGCTGGTGACTGTCAACTTTGCGCCCGATGTTTTTCCATAGGACGTAGAGCATCGTGGAGGCCAGGATCTGATACTCTATGTTGAAAGGATAGAGGTAGTACATCCCATGGGAGATGGCCAGGCAGAGGGTCGGGGGCGTGCAATTACATGGAGGCGTGTGGTCATCTAAAACTAGGGGAGAGAGATCACAGGAGAAGGCGATTAGCATGTTCATGTGATGACATGGAAAACCACAAAGAAATACTGTCACTGTGGATGCAGGCCTGGGTTTGCCCACTGAATGAAAAGCTTTGTGTCATGGCTTATTGTCATGCTGAATATCCTGTCTAAGTTGTCAGCCGTGAACGTCCCCNTGTTCATGTGATGACATGGAAAACCACAAAGAAATACTGTCACTGTGGATGCAGGCCTGGGTTTGCCCACTGAATGAAAAGCTTTGTGTCATGGCTTATTGTCATGCTGAATATCCTGTCTAAGTTGTCAGCCGTGAACGTCCCCTAGAGAGTACTAATTACGTGAATTAGATCTTTTCCAGACATCAGAATGTTGTCCAACCATTGAAATGGTATTGTAGAAACCTACTTACCAACACACAAAGATCTTCAGAAGATACTGGTGAACAAAAGCAGCTTGCCCAAGAGGCTAGAGCATGACTCTGTTTTTACAAGTTATAGATATAAAGGTGACATAGAGAGACAGGGAGATAGACATAGAAGAAGTCTGGAAGGCCACACACTACAATGTTAGCAAGGCTATCGCTGGGTGGAAAAACAGCAGGTGATTTTTCTTTGGTTTACTTTTCTATTTTCTTTCTTTCAATAAAAGAAACATCTCAAAGTATCTTTTTTGCAGTTTTATTGAGATTTGTGTAAGATTTGTGTAAGTTTTCCTTTAGATTTTGCTTCACTGTATTTTCTAAGCTTTCTATAAAAATATGATTGACATGTATTATTTTAAAATTACTTTTTTAAAAAACAACCTTGTGAGGGTAAATGCCTCTTATTAGCAAAGATTTTCCTCTTGAGAATATCTGAAGCCAGCAAGTGTGGCAAGAGACAAGTCCCATCTTCCGGAAGAGCCTTGTTGATTGTATAAAGGATCATTTCACAACAAGGGGGGAAAGGCTGTAAGTAAATAATTAAATATGCAACAAAAGCCTTAAAGATGGTGTAAAGTCTATGGCCTATAATTCCAATCTATTCTAGGGGACAAGTCAAAAGTATAATCAAAGCATTAGGTAAAATTTTGTTGTGTGTTTCTGAGAAAGAAACAGAAGCACTCAGTGTGGCACAATTTAGAAAGCATTAGATGGATTTTGTGGCACTCACTCCAATACTCTTGCCTGGAAAATCCCATGGACAGAGGAGCCTGGGAGGCTGCAGTCCATGGGGTCACTGAGAGTCTGACATGGCTGAGCGACTTCACTTTCACTTTTCACTTTCATGCATTGGAGGAAGAAATGGCAACCCACTCCAATGTCCTTGCCTGGAGAATCCCAGGGACGGGGGAGCCTGGAAGGCTGCAGTCCATGGAGTCGCTGAGGGTCTGACATGGCTGAGCGACTTCACTTTCACTTTTCACTTTCATGCATTGGAAAAGGAAATGACAACCCACTCCAGTGTTCTT
>SJYA01000977.1:0-17930 GCA_006410615.1 Neotragus moschatus | reverse complement strand
CCTCTGCCCAAGGGATTCTCCAGGCAAGAACACTGGAGTGGGTTGCCATTTCCTTCTCCAGGGGATCTTCCCAACCCAGGAAACAAACCCATAATGCAGGAGACCGGGGGTTGATTCCTGGGTTGGGAAGATCCCCAGGAGAAGGAAATGGAATACTATAATGTAATAGTAGGCAGCCATTAAAAATTATAATTGTGTCTGTGACAACCTAGAGGAGTGGGATGGGGTGGAAGGTGAGAGGGGTTCAAGAGGGAGGGGACATATGTATGCCTGTGGCTGATTCATGTTGATGTATTGCAGAAAGCAACACAAATTGTAAAGCAATTATCCTCCAATTAAAAATAAATTTAAAAATTTTTAAAGATTAAAAAAATAACAATTGTGTGTTTTAATGATGTAAGAAAATAATTATGCTACAATAACAATGAGGGAAAAAAGTAAGAACAAATTGTATATCCAATATTTTTAAATGCATACCACAACCCGGAATTCAGTTGTGAGCTCAGCTTAAAGGATAGCAGCCAATATTTTTTAATGGAACTCCAATGGAATAAAATAGGATTGAGTGAATGGAATCAAACACAATAGAAATTTGAGCATCTTTGACATAGTATGATTATTATTTCATGGGAACTTACATGTAGACATAAGGGCATTTGGGTTGCAATGTAAAATCTATTTCTTACTGTAGGTGGTAGAAAAAAATGATTGAATATATACCATATGATCTCAACTACAAATAAATACACAGCACACTCCCAAAAACTAACCAGATGTTAACAGCATTTAGCTGCACTCCTCAGTAAGTGTTACTGTGGATTTTTTTCTTTACATTTTGCCATTGCTTTAATTTATGATATAAAATCAGGCAAAAAAGGCTTTATGGTAGCATTAATTACCCTCACTTGTTTTTTTATCTGCTAATTCCAAACTCCAAGTCGTTCCCTCCCCTATTCCCCTCCACACTGGCAACAAGAAGCCTGTCCTCTATGTCTATGAATCTGCTCCTATTTAGTTGATAAGTCCATTCATGTCATATTTGAGATTCCACATACAAGTGATATATATTCCTCTTTCTCTGGCTGACTTACTTCACTTAGTATGAAAATCTCTAAGTCCATCCATGTTGCTATAAATGGCATTAGTTCATTCTTTTTTATGGCTGTNCTGTCCTCTATGTCTATGAATCTGCTCCTATTTAGTTGATAAGTCCATTCATGTCATATTTGAGATTCCACATACAAGTGATATATATTCCTCTTTCTCTGGCTGACTTACTTCACTTAGTATGAAAATCTCTAAGTCCATCCATGTTGCTATAAATGGCATTAGTTCATTCTTTTTTATGGCTGTGTAATATTCCATTGTATATATGTACCACAGCTTCTTTATCCATTCATCTGTCAATGGACATCTAGGTTGCTTCTATGTCTTGGCTATTGTAAATAGCACTGCTATGAACATAGGGCTACATGTATCTTTTTGAATTATAGCTTTGTCTGACTGAGTATATATATATATGCCCAGGCATCACCGACTCGATGAACATGAGTTTGAGTGAACTCCAGGAGTTGGTGATGGACAGGGAGGCCTGGTGTCCTGCAATTCATGGGGTGGCAAAGAGGTGGACATGACTGAGCAACTGAACTGAACTGAATCTGCCTTATTTTTGCAGAGCACTGCAATTTTCGATACATAAGGAGTTTCCCTACCACTTGTAACCTAAGACTGTATGATGCAAAAGACAAGGAAGAACTCAGAAGAAAAAGGTTCAGCCTAATAGAATGTTACAGCTGACAAAGTTTCCTTTTTTATAAATTAATCTAATCCCACCTTCACCAAGGTCTCTGGAGCCACATTGCTATGATTCAAATCCTGGCTCAATCGTCTACTCACTGTGTGATCTTGCATTAGTCACTTAACTTCTCCCTGGCCCAGTCGTTTCATCCATATATAAAATAAGGTCAGTGTTGCCTACCTCCAAGTGTTGGGACAAGCGTTTAATGTGCCAGCCACTCAGAGAATGCTTAACAAAACATACTCCCATTGTTGTCATTGCTGTTACTGATTCCAATGAGGAAATGAGGCTCCAGGAGCATGACCTTCCCAAGAGTAGGCTGCTGGCTGGGGGTGGTGAAGAAATACAGCGTGCCCCCCGATTTTGTCATCTTCATCCCACTGGTGAGGAAACAGGTTTAAAGTTCTCTTTGTGACTGATCTGGATTTGTACAGAGGGGACAGATGTGCAGTACATTAACGCTGGAAGGACTCACGAAAAGTACGTGGTTCAAGGCCCCTCATGTTATGAGTGAGAAAAGAGAGGCTCAGAGTGGTTGAATGGTGTCCAAAGGTCACACAGCCAAAACATGATAGGCGTAGGACCCAAACCCGAAGCATCAGTCCCCTGTGCATTGCACCTTCCTCTACGCCACATTCTTCTCAACTCCAGTGCTCTAAGATCAAATCGACAGATGGATTCCAAAAGAGAACTTTGGAAGAAAATGAAAAGATTCACACTACAGGCGCTCAAATAAGTACAAGGGGGAATAAAGATGGGCCAAAATTATAAACCAAGTAGAGTTAAATAAAAACTTCAAATGAGCAAAAACCAATTAACTACAACATACCATTAGACATCTATGGATTTTTAAATGCTATACTTGTAGTAGAAAGAACTGGTCACAGAGGTTTAATTAAAAACATAAACAGTAACAACCACCAATCTTCTGCAGCTGTAAATAAAGACATTCACCTCCGTACCAAACTGAACCATGAGAAATGGTGATCAAAATGATGACCCTTGGGTCTGACAAGTCACTGAAGAACCCTTTAATTATGCTCAGCACACCCTACTTATGGAGGCAGGATGAAAGACTTAGGAGATTTTGAAAGATTTTCAACAACAGGGGATTTTCCGGACAATGTTCAGTTGGGTGGACCCTGCAGGTCTTTGAAACCCATCCCTCCATCTCTGAGGTTTCCCAGCTGTTCCAACATGACAGCCAGGCAACTCTTACCACTCACCTATAGTTATGTTCCCAAAGCCCAGGGTGATGAGTCGTTCCTTGTGTTCATTAAGTTGGTGCTTTGACTCATTCAGGACGCTGTTAGCCCACAGAAGCAGGTTGGTGAACACTGAGTGGATCACCCCAAACCTGAAAAACACAAGGACTCACTGCTTGAGCAGCCCTGGGAAACTCTGAGCCCAAGAGATGAGGTGGAGACTTTCTATGCGTGTACACACGTACACACATATACACATGCCTCTTTCTTAGCAGTGATTGTAGTTTCATCTGGCAACTCAAGCTCTGGGTGGGTCCCCTGTCTGGCTAGGAGAAGCGGTTGCATGGAACCTTCCAAAACCACAGTCTTGGCTCTGCCTTAATCTTGAACCTGCCAGGACTCAATTCATTGTCTATAGGACAAAAGAAAAAAAAAAAAGCCCTGGGTCTTGAAAGCAGGGACACAGAGATGGAAATTTACTAAAAGCAGGCAACCAACCCCACCATACCCCAAATCCTTTCTTCCAGAAGGGAAGAGAACAGTTAAGAAAAGACAAAAGGGCTACATTGGACATCTGGAGAGTTCAGCACGTCCTTACTGTTGGGTTGCCAACCCAATGGTCATTATCAATCCCCTCTGTCTTACCATTTACTTCAAAGGCACCAAAACAAACCACAGACTTGATATCTGGCCTCCCTTGCAATTAGGCATGGCCATTCTGGCCAATAGGATGTGAGGTGAAGTCTACTGGGCACTGCAGAAAAGCTTTCAGTTTCTTGATGGAAGACAACAGAATGAGAAAAGCCTCTTTAGTCTCCTTCTCCCCCTTCTTCCCAGCCTTGAATGTAGACATGAAGGCTGGAGTTGTGGCAGCTATGTTGTAACCATGAAGCAACCAACACTGGATGAAACCCTCACCCACTGAAGGAGGCAGAGTGGAAACATTCAGAAAGCCTATTCTGTGACAGCACTGGAGTGTCAGACAGGTTTAGGAATGCTGCTGTGCTTAGTTGCTCAGTCATGTCTGACTCTTTGCAGCTCCTTGAACTGCAGCTTGCCAGGCTCCTCTGTCAATGGGATTCTCCAGGCAAGAATACTGGAGTGGGTTGCCATGCTCTCCTCCGGGGGATCTTCCCAATGCAGGGACTGAACCCAGATCTCCCACATTGCAGACGAATTCTTTACCAGATGAGCCACCAGGGAAGCCCAGGTTTAGGTATTAGGCCATATTATTCAAATGGTAAAGAATCTGCCTGCAATACAGGAGACCTGGGTTCAATCTCTGGGTTCGGAAGATCCTGAAGGAGGGCATGGCAGCCCACTCCAGTATTCTTGCCTGGAGAATCCCATGGACAGAGGAGCCTGGTGGGCTGCAGTGCTGCTGCTGCTGCTGTTACTGCTGAGTCGCTTCAGTCGTGTCCGACTCTGTGTGACCCCATAGACGGCAGCCCACCAGGCTCCCCCATCCCTGGGATTCTCCAGGCAAGAACACTGGAGTGGGTTGCCATTTCCTTCTCTAATGCAGGAAAGTGAAAAGTGAAAGCGAAGTCACCCAGTCGTGTCCGACTTGTAGTGACCCCGTGGACTGCAGCCCACCAGGCCCTCCGTCCCTGGTGCACGGGGTCACAAAGAGTCAGACACGACTGAGCAACTAANCAGCTTGCCAGGCTCCTCTGTCAATGGGATTCTCCAGGCAAGAATACTGGAGTGGGTTGCCATGCTCTCCTCCGGGGGATCTTCCCAATGCAGGGACTGAACCCAGATCTCCCACATTGCAGACGAATTCTTTACCAGATGAGCCACCAGGGAAGCCCAGGTTTAGGTATTAGGCCATATTATTCAAATGGTAAAGAATCTGCCTGCAATACAGGAGACCTGGGTTCAATCTCTGGGTTCGGAAGATCCTGAAGGAGGGCATGGCAGCCCACTCCAGTATTCTTGCCTGGAGAATCCCATGGACAGAGGAGCCTGGTGGGCTGCAGTGCTGCTGCTGCTGCTGTTACTGCTGAGTCGCTTCAGTCGTGTCCGACTCTGTGTGACCCCATAGACGGCAGCCCACCAGGCTCCCCCGTCACTGGGATTCTCCAGGCAAGAACACTGGAGTGGGTTGCCATTTCCTTCTCTAATGCAGGAAAGTGAAAAGTGAAAGCGAAGTCACCCAGTCGTGTCCGACTTGTAGTGACCCCGTGGACTGCAGCCCACCAGGCCCTCCGTCCCTGGTGCACGGGGTCACAAAGAGTCAGACACGACTGAGCAACTAATACTACAGTACCGTTTCACAAACAGAGTAAATAGCCACATTTGGCGTTCAAAAGTTAGTAAGTGCAAGGCTATTCTAGGCTGAGCAGAGTTCTATCCCTGCCTCTGACCACACTGCCTCCTAAGGAAGAAGAAAAAGGATGACTCTGGAGTCTGGAGGACAGGGGAGGGAACTAGCAGGATGGTTCCAATGGAGTCACGGTCTGTTTCAGAGCCTCCAAAGACTCTGCATGGCTGCCAGTTTAACATGCGTTCACACTGGTCGCTTCTAGGGTGCTTAATAATGGGCTGTGCATGAAGCAGGTGCAGCAAATACAGGTGATTTGAGAAGGACATTCCTTGAAACTTCTAACTGATCACTTCCCAGTGGCAGAGCAGAGGCCCAGAGGATGCAAGCCCCCTTTAACCAAGAGCACGCTTGTCCATGATCCGCCTACAGGAAAAACAGTACAGTTGGGTCCTCATCCCTGACCTTGCTTCTCCTCTGAGTTTTAACCCAGATGACTCCTCTGGGGCTCCCACAAACACTCCTCGCAAGCCGTCTTTCCTTATTTGAACTCTAGCTTCCTTTGGCCACTTCCCAGTGTCCAGGCGCAAGTGGAGAAGGCAGCAGCCACAGAGGGGTGCGGGTGGGCAGTCTGGATCAGGTGTTTGCCCATCTGCCTGCCCCTTGTACTCATCCATCTGCCAGATTGTGGCCAGCCTTCCCCAGGGCACCTGGGAGGCATTGTATGTATAGAGCCTTTGACAAAAGCAGACAATACTGTTTGCCTCCGGCTGGCTGGCTGGCTTTTCTTTTACTTATAATGCACACAGTTCCCCTTTCTTCTTCTCTTTCGTGGTCCAAATGACGTTGCCTAATCCCAGTTCCACAGAACCCAAGAGGGTAAAACCAATGCCACCCATGGCTGCAGGCATTTTTCTGTCACGCAGCAGGAGCTGACAACCTCTGGTTGGTTGATCTGGAAACTGTCCTACAAATTAACGGCAGACATCATTTCCTCATACCAGGCTACCTTGCTCATACTTGGATCAAGTAACCCCAGAGCACAATAAAGAGGAAGATTCCGTGAGCCGTTTTTTGACCTCAGTTTATCTTTCCAGCTCTGATTTCAGAAGTGCTATTTCTCTAAACTTCATTCTTGAGAAAAGAAAAGCACTCAAACCTGTAAGAATTATCAAATCAGGAGAAAAATCCCTGTATGTACTAAAAGCATGGATAGTGGAGTATTGGCTCAAAAGACCAGAAGAAAAGGCTAAGTCCAAGAGTGGGAAGTTCTGAAACCTCCAGGGCATGGCAGGAAGTGTCGATGAATAAAGCAGGCTGGGACACATTAGGGAGGGGTGGGTGATAGGGTCTACATGGGGGCTCATGGTTGAAAAGGCTCATTATGTTGACCTCACAAACACAGAATAAAATCACAGTGACCCTTGAAACTGACCAAATGGCCCAAACAAAGTTCTGTTTTCCCCGCTGGCGCCTACCTTCTCAAAGCTACGAGACCCCTGAATTCCAAACCTCTGGCTATGTGACCGCAGGACTCAGCTACAGGTTAAAAGTAAACCATCCCTTCAGAGAATTTTTCATTGGTGGTATATAAGAAAGACCCCATCGGAAAGGGAGGACACTCATTCTCCATAAGGGCCAGTCACCCTCTCGTTTCCCTCTAATAAATTTCCCTTTTCTTGCCTGACTGCCCGGGTCGCTCTCTTTTCCTCCGCGCTCCGTCTTACGGTGGGGACTGTAGCTAAACGAGTGGCCAGCTCCCATCTGGAGGGAACGATCCCGACTCAGCCCTAGCTCTTTGCTGCCATGTACATTTTGGATTATCAAATCTTCCAGTTTTTCTGGAGACATTTAACTCTGGGGACTTCCCTGGCTGTCCAGTGCTTAAGACTCGACATTTCCCCTGTAGAGGGCACCAGTTTGATACCTAATCAAGGAACTAAGATTCTATGTGCCACCCAGCATGACAAAAAGTTTTTATAAAAATGTTTTTAAAAAATCCAAAACCAAAAGATTATGAGTAACTCAAAAATGGTTTACGCTTTTCCCTATTTAAAAAAAAAAAAAAAAAAACAGGCTAAATCAAGCTATGAGAATATCTAGTTCAAACTACATACTATCCAATTTAGGAAAGAGGCCCAAGACAGGGAGACTTGTCTCCAATCACTCAACGAGCAAGGTCAAGGCAGGACCAGGTTCCAGTCCTTTGGAATTCCTTTAGATGAAAAACCTCAGTGGGAAATATCTGGGTACATGGCCTAGAGCAGCATTATCCCAAAGAAGATAATGTAAGACACTGAGGTAATTTTTAATTTAAATTTAAAAATTTTTTTAAATTAATTTTTCATTTAAATTTAAATTTAATTTTTTATTTAAAAGACACTTTTTAATTTCCCAGTAGTCACATTTAAAGAACAGTAAAAAGGAACAGGTGAAAATAATTTTAATGATTTTTTTTTCTTAACCCCAGTATATCTAATATACTATGATGTCAACTAATCAAAAAGAAGGATTTCCCCCAGTAAACCCAGATGGCCAGTGAGCTGCTGTGATGCCACAAAACAGCACTGGATTTAAAGTCAGCATCCAGGTCCTGCCCAGCTATGCACAGGTGAGCTGCCTGACCTTGGACAGTCGCTTCCTTTCTCAGTTTCCTCACCTGCTAAGTAGGATCATGATTGTAGCTACTGTCCCTAACTGCCAGGGCTATCATGAGACACTCTCATAAGTAACATGTGTAAAATAAAGTGCTTTATGAATGGGAAAGCCCATTTTATTCAGCCAGGAGTTCCTGGTAGGACAAATGGCCCAATATACATTTGTTGAGAACATCTCACCCTTTATCCCAACAAGTCTACTTCCAGGAATTTAACTCAAGAAAATAATCAGAGGATAAGCAACAAGGTCCTACTATATAGCACAGGAAACTATATTCAATATCCTGTGATTATAGTGGAAAAGAATATGAAAAAGAAGGTATATATAAGTGTAACTGAATCATTGTGCTGTGCAGCAGAAATTAACACAACACTGTAAATCAACCGTGGGCAGGCAAGTCACTCCTGTCGTGTCCAACTCTTTGCAACCCTACGAACTGTAGCCCACCAGGCTCCTCTGTCCATGGGATTCTCCAGGCAAGAATACTGGAGTGGGTTCCCACACCCTCCTCCAGGGGATCTTCCCAACCCAGGGACTGAGCCTGAGTCTGTTATATCTCCTGCATTTGCAGGTGGTTCCTTACTACTAGCACCACCTGCTGCTGCTGCTGCTGCTAAGTCGCTTCAGTGTCCAACTGTGTGCGACCCCATAGACAGAAGGCCACCAGGCTCCCCCATCCCTGGGATTCTCCAGGCAAGAACACTGGAGTGGGTTGCCATTTCCTTCTCCAGTGCATGAAAGTGAAAAGTGAAAGTGAAGTCACTCAGTCGTGTCTAACTCTTTGCGACCCCATGGACTGCAGCCTAACAGGCTCCTCCATCCATGGGATTCTCCAGGCAAGAGACTGGAGTGGGGTGCCATTGCCTTCTCCAGAACCACCTGGGAAGCCCCTAAATCAACTATACTTTAATAATATACATTTTTAAAAAAGAATCAGAGATGTTCAAAAGTATTTTTAATTGAAGATGTTCATCACAGTACTATTCATAATAATGATAAAAACTTTCACACAAATTCAGTGTCCAGTGAGAGGTGTTATGGATTGGATTGGGTCCCTTCAGAATTTATATGTAGAAGCTGTACTTGGAGATGGTGTACAAGGAGGTGTGTGTGTCAGTCCCTCAGCCGTGTCTAACTCTTTGCGACCCCATGGACTGTAGCCCACTCCTCTGTCCATGGAATTCTCCAGGCAAGAATATCGGAGTGCACAACGATTCCCTTCTCCAGGGGATCTTCCCGATCCAGGAATTTAACCTGGCTCTGTGGCATTGCAGGCAGATTCTTTACTGTCTGAGACACCTGGGAAGCCCATATAAGGAGGTAATTAAGGTTAAATGAGGTCATAAGGGTGGGGGCCGGATCCAATGGGACTGGTATTCCTATAAGAAAGGGAAGAGCCGTCAGAGAGCTCTGTCCCCATGCCCAGGGGAAAGGCCAGGTGAAGACATAGTGAAAAGGCAATGCCTGCAAGTCAGGAAGAGAGCCTCACCAGAAACCAACAAGCTGGCACCTTGACCTTGGATTGGGAGCCTCCAGAATTGTGAGAAGATACATTTTTGTTGTTTACGCCCCTCCTTCCCTGCCCAGCATGTGGTACCTACCACGGCAGCCCGAGAGGAATACAACAGGGCTGTATAATTTGATCAACTATAGCAATGGCACTTTATGCAATTGGTAAATATCATGGAGTAGAAAAGGTCAGGGGAAATGTTAATGACAAAATGAAAATAAAAGGCAAGAAGAGCAGGACCACAACTGTAAAAAGAAAAAAAAAATCTATTCACTGGAAAAACGACTGGAAGGAAACAGACCAAAATATGAATAGTAGTTACCTCTGGGTAGCAGCTGTCTGAGGAAGCTCTGGCTGCTATAACAAAACAACAGACATGTATTTCTCACAGTTCTAGGGCTCAACGTCCAAGATCAAGGTGCTAGCAGACTTGGTTTCTGGTGAAGCCTCTCTCCTTGGCTTGCAGATGGCTGCCTGTCACTGTGTCCTCACGGGTACACTCAGGGCGGGGGTGCGAATCACGTGTCTCTTTTCTGTGTGGATACTAATCCCATAAGGAGGGCCGTACCCTCATGAACTCATGACCTAATTACTTCCCAAAGGCATCACCACCAAATATCCATCCCCTTGGGGGTTAGGGCTCCAACACATGAATTTGAAGGAGACACAGATGTTCAGTTCGTAATGGCATTATGGTGATTTTTAACTTCCACTGTGTCCTTACAAGTTTTACCAGGAAACAAACTACATTTTTTAAGAAGAATGTTATGGAGTAGACACAGTAGAACAAAATCAGCAAGCATTCTCCTCAACCTGTGAGCCGAACCCAGCCTCACCAATGGAAAAAGGAGCAGGTGAAACACACACACCCATCACTGCCCAGCACATGAAAGAGGAGACACTGGATGAAATCCCTGCCTGGCCACTTGCACTCTGGAGACCCAGGGAAGTCCCCTAACCTGCTAGAACCTGCTGCCATATCCACGTAATGCAGAGAAGAATAGTTACCATAGTTACCCTGACAGAGCCCAGATGAAACGTGAGGATGGATGGGGAAGTCTTTGTCCTGCCCTAAGGGACAATTCGCTTTTGGATAAGATCAAGTGTAGTCTGGGGGCTCAGTGGTAAAGAATCCACCTGCCACTGCAGGAGATGCAAGAGATGTAGGTGGGTTACAGTACACAGGGCCATGAAAAGTCAGACACGACAGAGCAGCTGAACACAAGGGACAGTTAAGATGAGAGTTAAAGATCACTGCCAAGGCCACTGCTCGGGGCTGCCCAGGGGAGCAGATAGGCCACGTGCTCCTACAATGATGCTCAGATGCCTGGGCACCTTGACCCGTTACCTCTGCATATCACCACTAGTGCCTGGCATCAGGCTCAGCACACAGTAGGAGCATCATAGATGCCTCACTGCTGGATGAGCAGATCCTTTTTGCATAATGAGGTTGGTGACAGTTATTTCTAGTCCATGGAATTCTCCAGGCCAGAATACTAGAGTGGATAGCCTTTCCCTTCTCCAGGGGATCTTCCCAACACAGGGATCAAACCCAGGTCTCCTGCATTGCAGGTGGCTTCTTTACCAGCTGAGCCACAAGGGAAGCCCAAGAATACTGGAGTGGGTAGCCTATCCCTTCTCCAGTGGATCTTCCCAACCCAGGAATCAAACCAGGGTCCCCTGCATTGCAGGTGGATTCTTTACCAATTGAGCTATCAGGGAAGCCCTCTACTTCAATAAAATAGTTCCAACCAGTGGTCATATGTAAGTCACTTTCTTAAACAGCAGTTTTCATTTCAAATGATACTGGGGGACTTTTTTGTGCCTTATGGACAGTTTATGTGATGAGAGATCTTTCTAGAAAGCAGTGATCCCTTAATGCCTCTATATGTGCACAGAGGCTTTCTTACCTGATAACCATAACTTGCACTTAGGTAATTCGCCTCATTAGCCTACAGATTCTCTCCCTTGATCCTCAAAATCATCTCAAGAGAAAGATGGGCAGACATAATAATAGACCCAACACTCAGGGTCCTTATTCTGTGCCAGGAGCAAGCTCTGTATCAATTACTGCATTCAGTCCCCAGAGGCTGACTAAACTATTATCCCCATTTTACAGATGAGGAAAACTGAGGCTCACAAAGGGAAAGTTTCTAAGACAGTTCAGTTCAGCTCAGTCACTCAGTCGTGTCCGACTCTTTGCGACCCCATGAATCGCAGCACACCAGGCCTAATTGAATTCACATCACCATACTTTTAAGGCTGTCCCAGAAGAGGCCAAAGGCAGAGGGTCCCCTCTCCAGGCACAACTGAAGGCTTTGCTTGTCACAATGGAGAAGAGAGTGGTTCTCATATTTTAAACCCAAGTAGGATGGCAGTGATTAGCTTTGTTTGCTCTAAAGGAACATTAAATCCAGCATGTAAGCGATTACCCGCAATGTTTACCTTTCCAGTGTTTTGAAAGACTGGATGATATCCTTTGAGTGCCCCCAGAGAAAGTATACCTAAATGGAAACAAAGAAAATAAAGATGTATCAATGGGAAAGCCATCACTATATCTGCACCATGAGAAGTTATAAAACCTAAGGGAAGGATGTGGAAGATGTTGGGCACGTTACTGACCACCCCATTCAAAAATGACAAGTCATTTCTGGTGATGGTGCCATTCTCATGGGAGACAGTGCTCCAGGGGCACCGCCATGAGAACTGGAGAGAGGTCTCCAGGTTTAGGAGGAAATGGTATCCTGCGTGCTGTGGGGAGGGCCTTGGGGAGCAGCAGCCTGCCTGCCATGATGCCTGTTCACTTGCTTATATCGTCCTTATAGGGCTTCATTCGAGAAATATCCACTGAACTGTTACTACATCAGTGGCTGGAAACCAAATTTTGAGTGCTTTAAATGAAGAACAGAAGTGACTCAGGTTGGTCTTTATTTCACTTTACAGTAAATCCACCATATACGAATCCTCAAGTTGCAAAGTTTCAGAGATGCAAGCACGCATTCTATCAACCTCAGTCAGTCAGTTCAGTGGCTCAGTCGTGTCTGACTCTTTGCGACCCCATGGANGCATCTCCTACAGAGGCAGGCAGATTCTTTACCACCAAGTCACCAGGGAAGCCGGCTTTAAAGCATAATCTATTAAAGTTATAAATAGTATTCAAAAGAGATATTTAAAATTAATATACAAAGATAATAACGCATATATAAATCCACATACATTCAACAAGCATTTGCTGATTCCCTTCTATGTTTTAGCCACAATTGTGCACCCTAGGGTGATTCAGTCTGAGGCATAGTAACATTTTCGTGACAGTGGCAGAGAAGTAAGTTAACAGCTCTCACACAGCCTGTTAAGTACTATGAGAGAAGGAGGCATTCTCTTCTAACCTTTCTGATCCTGACTTTCTGTAAATTGACACAATAAAGGCTTAAAAAACAAAAGCTGACCTGTTAGTTATTTGTTTGGATTTCTCTTCAATGCGGCACCTGTGACCTTAAAGCTCTAGAAGACTAACTTCAGCCACTGGGGAAGCTGAACTGACTTGCCCTGACCTTTTGTGACCTACCTTGAAGCCAAATCCCAGCCTGGAGGAGCAGACACTGGTGTGGACGGAGCCCTTGTTCAGCTGTGTTTATCAAGAGAAGATCACAGGGGTGTCTTTCTGCAATGCCGCCTTCTTTCCCTGCACTTCATTTTTCAAGATGCTTGGAAGCACTGGTGCATTTATTGCGTTTAATCCATCATTTAAAATAGTGCATGTCTTAGTGTTGAATGGTAGAAAGTGACTCCGCTGTAATAATTTGCTTAGAGTAAACGAGAGTGGGAAACAGACTATAATGAGTCACCAATATTTACCAGTCTTACTCCTTGACAGGAGCAGGCTGGATTAAAGTAGACAAGCTGCCAGTTCTGATTGCAAGTTTCTGGGAGGGAAAAGGGGAGAAAATTTGAAGTCTACTTGGTTTTTTTTTTTTTTTTTTTTGACAGCAGTGTGTGGCATGTGGGATCCCAGTTCCCTGACCAGGGATCAAACCCATGCCCCTGTAGTGAAAGTGCAAAGTCTTATCCACTGGATCTCCAGGGAAGTCCCTGGGAATTCTACTCTCTGACTCAGGAGTGACTCATCGGCGGGTCACAGTTTGCAATTACTATTGATCTGTCCGTGGTACTCAGGGTTGCTTTCGATATACCACTTCCTTTGGCAAATCCTTATTTCTTTGATTATAAAATGAGAATATTAGCCTACCTTAGTGTCTTCAACCCTAGTTCACATTAGAGCCTCCTAAGGCAGGGGTCCCCAACTTCCAGGCCAAGGACTGGGTGCCTCCTATCAGACCAGCAAGAGCATTCAATCAGAAATAAAGTGCACAGTAAATATCATGTGCTTGGATTACCCTGAAACCATCTCCCTCACCCCTGGTCTGTGCAAAGATGTTCTGCATGAAACCAGTCCCTGGGGCCATAAGGCTGGGGACTGCTGCCCTCAGGGGTGGAATGATGATCACCAAGCCCCAACTCAGTCAGTCAGTTCAGTGGCTCAGTCGTGTCTGACTCTTTGCGACCCCATGGACCATCCAACCGTCTCATCCTCTGTCATCCCCTTCTCCTGCCTTCAATCTTTCCTAGCATCAGGGTCTTTTCCAAGGAGTCAGGCGTGAGTGAAATCATAGCTTCCCCTTCATCTCCTATTGCTGACAATCCTCCAGTCAGTAACTCTTCTCACCTGTTCACTCAATGTCAGCCCCTGTATGCCCGCTACTATACTGTAATACTTTACTTTTCAAGATGTGTGTGCTGTGTATGCTCAGTTGCTCAGTCGTGTCTGACACTTCATGACCCCGTGGACAGTAGAATGCCAGGTTCCTCTGTAGGATTTTCCAGGCAAGAATACTGGAGTGGGTTGCCATTTCCTCCTCCAGGGGATCGTCCGAACCCAGGGATCAACCCCTGTTGATCCTGTAACCCCTGTTACGTCTCTTGCACTGGCAGGTGGATTCTTTACCATTAGCGCCACCTGGGAAGCCCCCCTCCCCACCAACGTGCTATGCTGTGTAAGATTTTAAATGTCTTACTTTTGTGTTTGTTTTTTTATGTATTATTTATGTAAAAAGTATTATGAAACTATTACAGTACAGTACTATATAGCTGGACTTCCCTAGTGGCTCAGTGGGTAAAGAATCCACCTGCAATGTGGGAGATTTGGGTTCAATCCCTGGGTTGGGAAGATTCCCTGGAGAAGGGCCTGGCAACCCACTTCAGTATTCTTGCCTGGGAAAGCCCATGGAGAGAAGAGCCTGGCAGGCTGCAGTCCATGGGGTCACAAAGAGTTGGAAATGAATGATCAGCTAAAGCACGGCATTACATATCTAACTGTGATTGGTGGGTAACTAGGTTAACTTTGTTGGACTTACAAAAATGTTTGAATTATAAATGGGCTCTCAGAACAGAACTCATTCTTATGTAGGCGATTATATACATTCAGTTCAGTTCAGTTCAGTCTCTAAGTCGTGTCTGACTCTTTACGACCCCATGAATTGCAGCACGCCAGGCCTCCCTGTCCATCACCAACTCCTGCAGTTCACTCAAACTCATGTCCATCGAGTCAGTGATGCCATCCATCCATCTCATCCTCTGTCGTCCCCTTCCCCTGCCCCCAATCCCTCCCAGCATCAGAGTCTTTTCCAATGAGTCAACACTTCACATGAGGTGGCCAAAGTACTGCAGTTTCAGCTTTCGCATCAGTCCTTCCAAAGAACACCCAGGACCAATCTCCTTTAGAATGGACTGGTTGGATCTTCTTGCAGTCCAAGGGACTCTCAAGAGTCTTCTCCAACACCACAGTTCAAAAGCATCAATTCTTCAGTGCTCAGCTTTCCTCACAGTCCAACTCTCACATCCATACATGACCACTGGAAAAACCTTAGCCTTGACTAGACGGATCTTTGTTGGCAAAGTAATGTCTCTGCTTTTGAGTATGCTATCTAGGTTGGTCATAACTTTCCTTCCAAGGTGTAAGCATCTTTTAATTATGTACTACATTATATCTGTTGCCCAGGCCCCTGGCCACGCAGTCACTAGAAGCAACTCAGAAGGCAGGCTAAATGTGGGGAGGCTGTATTGGACACACGTGCAAATCTCAGCTCCCTTGGCCTTGGGAAAGTCTGTTTTCCCATCTGTGAAATGGGGATGATAATGAAACTTACATTGGTGAGTACTGTGAGCAGTGAAATAAGATAATGCATGTCTACTTAGAACAGAGCCTGCAGTAGGTATGTTTTTAGTAAAATCTCTCTGTTGTCAACTTATTCCTCTGTCTTATGCATAATCTGAGTTCCTAAAGCATTTGGAGCCTTATTATCAGATGGTAGAGAATCTGCCTGAAGTGTGGTAGACATGGGTTTGATCGCTGGGTCGAGAAGATCCCCTAGAGAAAGGAATGGCAACCCACTCCAGTATTCTTGCCTAGAGAATTTCATGGACAGAGGAGCCTGGCGGGCTACAGTCCATGGGGTCACAAAGAGTCAGACACAACTGAGTGACTACACACTTTAGAGACAAACACACGCTGAGCACCTACTACTTGTCAAACACAGCTGGGCACTTCATAAATTTGTCTCAGCTTTCATTTTGCAAGTGCATGCTATAAAAAAATAATCAGACGACACACACTCAAAAGTATACCACACATACTCTCATCCACATCATTTCACTTAAGATTCACTATCCTGCTCTGGAAAACACTGATAGCCACGATACATGAAACATCTAACTTAAAAAACAGAGAAACCGAGAGCAGTGACCCCTGGTAAAGATGACACTCAGCCCAACAACAGGGAAGCGCTAAAGTAAATTAGCTTTTGTCTATGAATTCTAAGTTAGATGGCTACTTAGCTGATGCTTTGATGAAGATTACATAGCAGGGGCTTCCCTGGTGGCTCAGTGGTGGAAAGTCCGCCTATCAAAGCAGGTGAAACCAGTTCGATCCCTGGTCCAGGAAGATCCCACATGCCAAGGAGCAACTAAGCCCATGCACTGCAACTATTGAGCTTGTGCTTTAGAGCCCGGGAACCGAAACTGCTGAGCCCACATGCCACAACTACTGAGGCCCATGTGCTGAGGGCCTGTGCTCCAGAAACAGAAGCCACTGCAGTGAGAAGCTCAAATATTGCAACTAAAGAGTAGCCCCTGCTCGCCACTACTAGAGAGGAGCCTTGCAGCAACTAAGACCCAGCACAGCCAATAAATAAAGAAATATCTTAACGCGAATACTTTTAAAAAGACCATATCAAAAAATAAAGAATTTTATGATTTAAGTGAAAAATTGTACACAGAAAACTCTGCACCTTATATATAAAACTTTGATAAGAGTATACACTTGAGTACAAGGAGAGGAAACACAAAAACAGCAACAAATATTTCAGTTAAGGACTTACAGGTGTATTTTTACACTTAATTTTTTTCAGTAATGTTACATTTTTAAAATAAGTATTTTTAAATCACCATGCAATCCAGCAGTTTGACTTCTAGGTACATATCCAAATGAATTGAAAGCAGTGTTAGGATTTCTCTAGCAGTCGAGCGGTTAGAAATACACCTGCCTAATGCAAGTGACACAGGATGGATCCCTGGTTTGGGAGGATGCCACCGGCAGTGGAGCAACTAAGCACCATAACGACATTCTAGCCCGCATTCTAGAGCCCACAAGCCTAGGACTACTGAAGGCTGCATACCCTAGGGCCATACTCTGCAAGAAGAGAAGCCACTTCAGTGAGAAGCCCGCACCCGCAAGCAGAGAGCAGCCTCCGCGTGCCACCGCTAGAGAAAGCCCACGCAATGCAGCCAATAAATAAATATTTCTTAAACAGCAGGGTCTCAAAAATATACTTGCACACATACGTTCACAGCAGCATTACGCACAATGGCCAAAATGTGGAAGCAATGCCAGGATCTATCGGTGAATGACCAGATAAGAAATGTGGTCCATCTACAGAATGGAATAGTTTCAGCCTCAAAAAGGAAGGAAATTCGGACACATCTGCAACATGGATAAACGCTGGGGACATTATGCTAAGCAAAATGAGCCAGTCACAAAAGGACAAACCCTCTCTGTTTCTACCTGTCTGATTCAAAGAGACAGAAAGCTGAGTGAGTTGGAAAGTTGAATGGCAGTTGCCCAGCGCTGGGAGTGGTAGAAATCAGAAGTTACTATCTAAAGGGGACAGAATTTCATTTTTGTAAGATGAAAGAGTTGTGCTGACCAGTTGCACAACAATGTGAATACATTTAACACTGCTGAACCAAATAGCTCCTCTTGGCCCTCCTGCACCCACGCAGCTGCCGCTCCTTGGATGTGGGGTTGCTCCTCTTGGTCGCCACCCCTGACCTCGGATGTGGGGTAGCTCCTCCGGAGCAGGAGCTTTGCTAGAGCAGCCGTGAAGAGATATCCCATGTCCAAGGTAAGAGAAACCCAAGTAAGATGGTAGGTGTTGCAAG
>SJYA01000975.1:0-19169 GCA_006410615.1 Neotragus moschatus | reverse complement strand
AAATGGTTCCACACCCCCGTCATCCCCCACCCTCTGCCGCACTTATACCTCTTGGCTCACCCCGAGACCCCATAGAGGGAACCAGGCGACCCAGAGGGAAAAGCAAAGCCCTGGTTCATAGACGCATTCATCCAATACGTAACAATGAATGGTTAGTGGACTGTTGCCATCCCACGACTCCTTAGAGGACACCCTAAAAGGGAAAATTCTCCCCGTGGGCTATGTTTAATCAGTACACTTGGATCATTTATGAAATAAGAGGGTCCAAGAAGGGTATTCAGAATAGCATCCATCAACAGACGAGCTGGCTGGCCACTCTGGATCCTGGAAGCAAGATTAGAGACAAGGTGGTCTGGGAAAGAGGCCACATAGAAGGACCTATAGGAATAGACACAGCCTTCGTTGGTTTTCTTTTTTAATTGCAGGACAGTGATTCGTCAAGGAGAGATTCTCAGCAAGTGGACAGGATGACCTGTCTAGAAGTCAGTTGGCTGCAGTGCTCGGTACCCAAGTGCTTGCAAAAAGAGGGCAATGCATTCTGTGGGTCCAGTATCAGGTGCGTGTGATGCAGCCTTGGAAGACCCCCCCAAGCACATCCCTGGCTTTCCCCGCCTATATGTCGGCATCTGTTTGCCTGACTCCATTCCTTGGTACCACGGGAACTCGCACAGCCGCAAACTGGAAACTGCAAGGGAGCTAACGCCCTTGAGGGTGCCCACCTCCCAGTCAATATGGGAGAGAAAGTCACCAAGTGACTGTCAACCATGCCATCACATGGGAGTGTTACCAGGAGCATGCTATGCAGAACCATAAAGAGGCTCCCCTGCGGGACCGAGCCCCAGATTCCTGTGACCTCTGACACAACCTTGACTTTCTCTTTCCCTTGTCCTACTTTCCTCACTGTTCATCTGTGCTTCCTGGAACCACCTGCCAGGTGAGCCACCTGAGCCCGAATCCCTCGTCTCACGGTTGGCTCTCTGGGAAAGCCCAACTAAAATGTCTGATGCTTGCAGGGATTATGGTCAGGTTGGAGATGAAGGTTTGTCCCCCTGCCACCAAATTCATGAAGCACTAAGTCCAATATGAAAGTCTTAGGAGGTGGAGCTTTTGAAAAGTAATTTGGTTTAGGTGAAGTCGTATGGTGGACCCTGTGATGGGATTAGTAACCTTAGGAAAGGGACCTTCCCAAGTGGCTCAGTGGTAAAGAACCCATCCGCCAACACAGGAGACGTGGATTCCATCTCTAGGTTGGCAAGATCCCCTGGAGGAGGACATGGCAACCCACTCCAGTATTCTTGCCTGGAAAATTCCATGGACAAAGGATCCTGATGGGATACAGTCTATAGGGTCACAGAGTGACATGACTAAAGGGGCTGAACACACACACACACACACATGAGGAAGGAGACCGGAGCTCCTTTGCTTTCCACCTTATTGAAACAAGACAGTCGTCGTAAGCCAGGAGATCTCTCACCAGGAGCCCAGTTCTTGGCATGTTGACCTCGGGCTTCCCAGCCTCATTCCTTCAGGCCCAGCAATTCTATGGCTTTTCAACCTCCGTGCCCATCTCGGGAGTATTTCAGCTACACTCTCCCCAGTGGTGTTTCCAGATTCACGTCTCTGCTTCTCTGGGAGCAGTTTGGTTCTCAGTGCAGGTAGCCATGGAGCAAGGGTGGAGGTCACAGAGGGGGCATGTGGCCTCAAGCTCCCTTGCAGTGACCAGCGCTGTCAGGGCCTGTCCCCAGGTCCTTCCTGTTCCTCCCAGTCTAATGCAGGAGGCGCCCCCTCAAAGTATGCGTTTGAGATAGCAGATCCCTGGTCTCCCCATCAGCACACCAAAGGATAGAGGTCTGCGTCCCCAGGAAGAACAGCAGCTAAGCCAAGCGTGACAGGAGAAGCAAGCTAACATTTCTGGAAGTGAGGGGGATGGTGTTTATAGGGCGAGCAGTTTAATATTTTGCAAAGATCTTATGAGTCTTTCTGCTTGGCCTTTGTACATTTCTTTAGTATGTCAAGACAACATATTCCGTCCTTACATTTTTGCCAATAATATGCTTGGAGTGCCCTTAGGCCATTAACGAAACATCAAGTTGTTTGCTAAGTTCTTGGAATAAGCACTCTTCGTCCCTCAGATTCCTAGCCAGGCCTGATGTATGGAATTTCCACCTGGGCATCTGGGGCTGGACTTTCAATCCTGGTTTTCGTATCAACAGAAATCTTCCTCCTAGAGGAAGCAGCTGCCTGGCAAGTTGGATCATCAGCTTAGAAAATTCAGCTCAATGGTAGAGAAACCTAGGAAGGAAGACTTAGGTTTTCCTGAAAACCTAGCAATTGAGAAGTAGCTGTGGACTACTGGGTATGTTAACAGATGTTTGATATAAGTATATTTCAGTGAAAGCTTTAGACTGCTAGGATCATGACAAATAGCTGCTGCATATCTTTGAGTCATGAAGTTAGAATTTTATGCTTTACCCCTAAATACCTTGAATACTCAAAATGTCAAGTATTTAGATGTCTAGTAAGACATGGCCAACTGCTACCTCACATTACTGTGACTTGCCATACGAGGCTTTTTAATTTGTTGGAAAAGACTACTTTCTTAAATCCTTTGACAATTTCTGGTGCCTTTGCCAAGTTCAATTTTAAAATCATGTTTCCTAAGTGAGATTTCTGGCTTAATGTTAACATTTATAAATAATGTCTCATTAAAGATGACAGTTTATACCTGAGGCCACGTGAAGTGACATCATAAGGTGTTCACTATCTACAGGATTCTGAGGAGAAATTTATTTACCTGCTTTAGCATAGGACCCTGGGTCTGGGAGGAGACCAGAGTCCAGGCTCTCCAGCAGGAATGGAATCAATTACGTTTCAAAAGGTAGGTGAGCTTGGTGTAGGCGGAGGCAATTCAACACAAGATCACGGTTCCTCTGAAGGAAAATAGGGCAAAAAGCAAAGACGGTCAAGGCAGAAGACATTCCCCATTGATGCCCTCAAAACCCTAGTTTCCCACCTGGCAGCTGCCAGAGGGGTGTCCTTTGGCACCACCTGGTGGCCAGAGGGCATAACAGATTTAGAGATGAGATGCCTGAGGAAGCTTGACAGATGCTGAAGCTGAAACTAATACTTTGACCACTTGATGCAACGAACTGACTCGCTTGAAAAGACCTTGATGCTGGGAAAGATTGATGGGGGGAGAAGGGGATGACAGGAGGAAATGGTTGGATGGCATCACCAACTCAGACATGAGTTTGAGTAAGCTTCAGGAGTTGGTGATGGACAGGGAAGCCTGGAGTGCTGCAGTCCATGGGGCTGCAGAGTCGGACACGACTGAGCTGAAGCCTACCAGGGGAGATACTAAGCTCCTGCAACCAGAACTTAAATCTAGACGCTGGAAATCTCAGGACAGCCGTAAAACCTACTCAGCATCACAGCAGGCCTGGCCACGCCTTTCGTCCAACTTCATCCTTTCTGCTGACCCTGGCTTGGCTCACGACATGATCTTCTGGTCACAGACCCCTAAGGAGCTCCCAACCACACTGAATCTAGGGCAGCTAGATGGGCCAGAGATGCTGCTCACAGGTAGTAAGATGTGCTAGGATGAGACACGCAGGTCTTTGTAGAGTCCCGTGCACGCTGTCTGGGGAGGCCAAGGATGCAGTCTCTTTACCATGAAGGCACTCAAGTCACATCAAGCTAAGCAGGACTTGGGAGAAGTCCTATCCCAGATCCAGTCTGCAGGGGGATGGCCGTGGTGACCTGGGCCTGACACTAACATCCCCGCTTAGATGGTCTTTACGCTGTCTATCAAGACCAATGAATAATGTGGGCCATCTGCTTGCCACAATCATTGTGACTACCTCTAATACACACCAATGTCTTCACTGCCTCCAGTGAGGCTTGGAAAGCACTTGATCAAGTCCAAATTGCAGTCAAGGCATTCTGTGTACAGATTACACTATGCTCACTACATCTGCCTATGTCTAAGTATGTTCCTAATGAGATCATAAAACTTTGAAATGCAATGAGAATAAAGTCATTTCTATGGTTCAATTCCTTTCCCTCAGCAGTAAGAATATAAAGGGTCAGAAATAGAAGGGCACAGTGGCATTTATATTTTCCCTTCTGAGTCATGGACAGGAATAGTCTATTTTGGAAGCCCATAGCCAAGCCCAAATTGACAAAGCTGACAGGTGCTTTCCAAGGATGGCTTCAGGGTAATTTTTTGATACTATAAAATATATCCACATTACAAGAGCAAAACTGAATGGCCTAACAAGGCAGGTAAGGTGGTGATTTTGCCAAATCCACTCACCGCCACTTGTCAGAAGTGATAAATTTCAGTCTATTATAGACAAAAAAAGATGATCCTTAAAGTCCTTGTTATATGTAAGTCCACCAAAGGGCTTCCTGTAAACTAACTTTGCTCTTGAGTCACAAAGTGATTTCAGACCAAAGAGATAACTCCTTGGAGACTCTAGACTGAGGGGCACAAAGCCCACGTGCCCTTCAGAGGTGATGCCCCCACGTCCTGTGCCAGGATGGAGAGGGCAAGCCACCAAGCAGTGCACATCCTGCCTAGTCTGCACGGCCAGGTGGGTGAGCACACACAGCTTGCACTTGAGGCTGAGCCTCAGAAGAGAGGACTCGGGACACCAATCTTGCAACCAGCAGGTGCCCCCAACAGTTGCATCAAGTTATCAAACAAGGCCTCCATGGCTCACACAGCTCTTCTGGAAACTTCTCTCACCAGGAAAGAGGTGTAGCCACAGAGGACCACGTGGACTCCATCACTCCAGGTGGAGGAAGGCAGGACACCACCCCACCCAGGGTAGCTTCAGACCTTGTCTGTGCGCTTCACTTCATTTCAGTTCAAATTTTAAAAAAAACTGAAGATTTGTTGCAACTCTGCCCATCAGCACTGCTTTCCGACATGCGCTCACTGCATGTCTGTCACAATTTGTGATTCTCACAATATTTCAAACTCTTCATTATTGTATTTGGTATGGTGACCGGGGATGCCATGAATTGCACCATAGAGATGTGTCCCAATGGCTCCAGCTGGCCATTTCACCGTATCTCCCCTTTACTTTGTGTCCTGAGGATGAAATACTGAATTAGGCCAGTGAATAACCTACAATGGCCACTAAATCAAGTGAAAGGAGAGTCGCCTGTCTCACTTTATATCAAAAGCAAGAAATGGTTAAGCTTAGTGAGGGAGGCATGACAAAAGCTAAGACAGGCTGAAAGGTAGGCCTCTTGCGCCAGTCAAGTCGTGAATGCCAAGGGAAAGTTTTTGAAGGAAAGGAAAGTGCTACTCCAGTGAACACACAAAGCTTAGCCTCATTGCCGACATGGAGAAAAAAGTTTTACTGGCCTTGCTAGAAGGAGCCACAACATTCCCTTAAGCCAAAGTCTAGTCCAGAGCAAGGCCCCAACTTTGATGCAATATCAGGGAGGTGAGGACGCTGCAGAAACAAACCAACAGGCAGAGTTCAGTTCAGGAGGGTTAAGTAAGCCCTCTCCTTAACTTAGAAGCCACAAAGGCTGAATGACAGCAATTTTGTTACCATGGTTTCCCGATTTATTTTATTTTTACTATTTGAGATCTACTGCTCAGGAAAAAGTTTCCAAGTATTATCGCCACTGACAATGCACCCGCCCACCCAAGAGCACTCTGATGACGATGCAATGGTTATGTTGTTACATATGCTTGGTAACAACCTGTTCTGCTGCCATGGATTGAGAAGGCATTCTGACTTTCACATCTAAGTACACTTCATAAAAGCTATAGCTGCCATATACAGTGATTCCTCTGAACCTGGGCAAAATAAATTGAAAACCTTCCAGAAAAGATTCATTATTCTACATGCCCTGAAGAACAGTTGTCATTCACGGCAAGAGGTCAAAAACATTCACAGGAGTTAGGAAGAAATCGATTCCAAGCCTCATGGGTGACTGAGGGGTTCAAAACCTCAGTAGAGAAGGAGCTAGAGAGAGGACAGAACTAGCAAGAGGACTAGAATGAGAGGCGGAGCCTGAAGATGCGACTAGATCGCTGCAGTCCACGATCATTTAATGGATGAGAAGTTGCCAAGGTATCTACCTGAAGATGCCGTGAAGACTGTCGAAATGGGAGGATTCGGAGAGTTCCAGCAACTTAGTCAAAAGCAGCAGCTGGGTTTGAGAGGACGGACTCAAGATCTGAAAGTTCTGTGGGTAAAATGCCAGATAGTATTGCACACTAGAGAAATCATGAAAGGATTTACAACCACCACCGCTGTAAAGCTCACAAGCAAGGCTGTGCACAAAATCCTTCAAGCTAGGTATAAGCAGTACATGAACCAAGAACCTCCAGATGTACAAGTTGGGTTTCAAAGAGGCAGAGGAACCAAAAGTCAAATTGCCAACATCCATTGGATCATGGAGAAAGCAAGGGAATTCCAGAAAAACATCCACCTTCCCCTTCATTGACTGTGTGGATCACAACAAACTGGAAAATTCTTGATACAAGTACCAGACCACCTCCCATCTGAGAAAACAGTGTGCAGTTCAAGCAGCAATGAAAACAGAAACAGACATGAAAGAGGTTCAAAATCAGGAAAATGAGTACAAGACTCATCACCCAGCTTAACTTGCTCATAAGAGTACATCATGCAAAATGCCAGCTGGATGAATCACAAGCTGGAATCAAGACTGTCAGGTAAAATAACCTCAGATATGCAGATTATACCACTCTAATGGCAGAAAGTGAAGAGAACTAAGGAGTCTCGTGATGGTAAGAGTGAAAAAGTTTACCTGAAACTCAAAGATCATGGCACCCACTCCCATCATTTCATGGCAAATAGATGGGGAAAAAGTGGAAGCAGTGACGGATTTTCTTGGGCTCCAAAGATCACTGCAGATGCTGACTACAGCCATGAAATTAAAAGATGCTTGCTCCTTGAAAGTAAAGCTATGATAAACCTAGATAGCATATTAAAGAGTTAGCCTCCAATTAAAATAATTTTAAAAAGCAGAGACACTTTGCCAAAGGTAGTCACATATGGAAGTAAGAGTTGGTCCATAAAGAAGGCTGAAAGTCAAAGAATTGACGCTTTTTGAATTGTGGTTCTGGAGAAGACTCTTTAGTCCTTTGGATAGCAAGGAGTTCAAACCAGTCAAACTAAAGGAGATCAACCCTGAATAGTCACTGGAAGGACTGATGCTGACGCTCCCATACTTTGGCCTCTTGATGCAAAGAGCTAACTTGCTGGGAAGAAAAGACTGATGCTGGGAAGGAAAGAAGACAAAGGGAACAGGGAGTGGCAAAGAATGAGACAGATAGCAAACTCTGGGAGACAGTGAAGGACAGAGCAGCCTGCCATTCTGCAGTCTATGAGGCCGCAGAGAGTCAGACACGACTTAGCAACTGAACCACCACCACTGCTGTAAAGCTCAGCATTTGGCTTGCGGGGCATCAGGCTAAGGATTCCAGTTTGGTGACTCTCAGGCATCAGGGCAGCATCCACATTTGACAGACGCTTTCCCTCATCATCAGTAACTCAGACATTCTTCACCTCCACTTAAAGGGGCAACACTCCCTATAAGAAGTACCTGGACATGTGAAAGCTGAAGAAACGGAACCCTGAAGAAACACAGCTCTTGCAGACAGCAAGCAAGCATTTCGGGCACTCAGGACAGCCCCCAGAGTCCAGCAGGCGGGTCCTGCCAGCCAGGCACATCTTTCACCATCTCACACAGTCGTGCAGGCTCAGTCCTGCCTGAGCAGCTCAGGTTTGGTGGCACCAACACCTACTAGGAGTTAGAGGAGCCAGAGAGAGCTTGCTTGCCGGTTCTTGGTGAGTTTGCAAGCGAGACAGCAGAGGGGGCCCAGTGTGATCCTGAAGCAACAGGACCTACAGATACCCCAAGCTGGGTCACATCAGAGGCCACACCCAAGCACTCAACACCCCTGGAGCTGGGCGTTCTTAAATGTGAAGCTCCAAGGAAACTGCACGCTTGAGCCCCAGGAACACCCCTATAGTCAAAACATCCTCCCTGCTCTCAGGGAGTTTCCCATCTGGCAGAGAATAGCTGAGATGGTTCNAAGCTGGGTCACATCAGAGGCCACACCCAAGCACTCAACACCCCTGGAGCTGGGCGTTCTTAAATGTGAAGCTCCAAGGAAACTGCACGCTTGAGCCCCAGGAACACCCCTATAGTCAAAACATCCTCCCTGCTCTCAGGGAGTTTCCCATCTGGCAGAGAATAGCTGAGATGGTTCGGCTTTGACATCAGTTGACAGGCACCAGCAAGCCCTGCAGTTTCACCATCGCAATATTCAAAAGCACGGTAGGGCACTGGCTCCGAGGAGGGCCCCAGCATCCACAGCGCAGCCCCCCGGAAGTACCCGCCTCTGGATCCTGGCTACAGTTCACACTGCCAGCCTCTCCCCCACCCCCCCAGGTTTGCTTAGTATACAAGTCTGGCAAAGTTATATATATAATTCAGAAAAGCTAGAACTGTCATTTGGTACCATGCAAATGGCAACTAGGAGGCAGGGGCATTGAGTGACATGATCAGGCTTNTGGGTGGGGGGGGGGGGGGGGGGGGGGGGGGGGGGGGGTACTTGGTATAGGATCTGCCTTGACATCTTTAGATTCCAGGCAGTAAGGACTGGATGGGTGCGGTGGGAGGGAGCCACCTGCAAACGGCCTTGCTGGGAGAAGCAGCTGGCACCCTTCTCCCTGGTCCTAGCCAGTTGACCCACCTCTCCCAGGATTCAGCCTGTGATCCCCCATTGGTCAGGTTTAGGTGCTGCTGGGGGAGGGGCTGGGGGGCCCCCCACCTCATTCTGGGGAGATCTCATGAGCCTGGACCACAAAAGCTAAAGCCATCTCTGCAGTTTGACCCTCACAGAGCTCTGGTAGCCAACATTCAAAAAACTAAGATGACAGCATCCCACCTCATCGCTTCATGCAAATAGGGGGAGAAGTGAAAATGGCGACATATTTTCTTGGGCTCCAAATGCAGCTATGACATTAAAAGACTCCTGCTCCTTGGAAGGAAACCTATAACAAACAAGATAGTATTAAGCAAAGACGCTCTGACAAAGGTCCATCTATAAAAGCTAGTTTCCCCAGCAGTCATATATGGATGTGTGAGCTGGACCATAAAGGCCGCTGGGTGCCAAAAAATTGATGTTTCCACATAGTGGTGCTGAAAGACACTTGAGAGTCCCTTGGACTGCAAGGAAATCTACCCTGAATATTCATTGGAAGGACTGATGCTGAAGCTGAAACTCCAATACTTTGGCCACCTGATGTGAAGAACCAACTCACTGGAAAAGACCCTGATGCTGGAAAAGAGGGCAGGAGAAGGGGATGACATACTCCAGTCCCTGAGGTCACAAAGTGTCAGACACGACTGAAAAACCACCCCCAAGCTGTTCTACTCCTCCCCTAGGAGCCCAAGTTGACCACTGCAAAGCATGTACTCAGATCATCTATTTGATGGCCTAGCTTAAGTACCAGATCACCCACCACACCCAGCTGTCCAAGCTAAAAACCAAGCATCACTGGGCTCGCTCCTTTCTTCAACCCTTAACTCCCACCGCCTGCACATCTGAAGTTTATCTACTCCCTGTTCCCATACACTGTAAGCTAAATTCAAAATTTACTGTAGTCTTAAGGCAGAGGACAATGAGTTACCCACTTGTTAGCAGTAGCCACAGAATGGACAATGGACCAGTTTGGTGAATGTAGTGATAATCCCCCATATCTGGGTGGACTCTTTCAGCATTTCTAAAATAGCCCTTCCCAGAAGCCCACCCTGTCAACTCCCAGGTAAAATAAAAAATGTATTAGAGAGGAAATATGATCTAGAGAACTCAAAAATGCGGCCAGAGCGTGTGGAGCCTGCTCCGGGAGAGTGAAACACGGTGTTTTTGTAACAAATGCACACTGACCTGAACGGAGGCGCCTGCTATACCACCCCTATCGCACTTTGATGGAATTTTAGAAGCTTTAGAAAGACAAGAGTTTCAAATGAAGTGCAAAAGTAGTCATATTAATCCAAAGACTAGGTGTTTCAACATTCACTTATGTAACAAATTGGCCACCACAGCCATCAGTTTCTACAAAACTCCTGGTCAATAACGTGTTAAGGCCTTTTCTCCCAGAAGACATTCTCATGCCTTAGGAAAATAAGGAACCGAATACGCCCCATGTCTCTATAGCACCCCTCCAGCTCCCTGGCACACAACAGGCCTTTCCTCCAAGTTACGCACTTCTAACAACTGAGCAGGACTATACTGCTTTCCCATGATGAACTCAAAGTCTTATAGAGAAAACCTGGGGTGCACCAGCCCCCGGGGTACTTTCCCATTTGTGTCTAATTTTTCAGTGCCTGTCATTAACGCCAAGCATGAGCCTGTGAGTTGCCATGTCAAGATTTTGTTTTGAAATACTCAGACAGGTTTGCTCGATTCCACTCCCTCTGACTCAGTCAAGGGCTGTACTCAAGTATCAGTATTTTGGCACAGGATAGTGGAACGGTTGGGGGTGGGCAACCCAAGGGAGGGGAAATAAGTTTTGTGAACCTAGTCCTGAGCTACTGTGACACAAACTGGCACCCACCCAATGCCTGACTCCACATTCACTGCCTGGGAGTAAGCCCTTACAAATTCCAAGTTCTAGACATTCCCAAGGACCCCACTGTAAACGTTTCTCAATCCTAGCACTCTTAAAGTGACCTCTTCCCACTGGTTTCTAGTGGTTCTGTAGCTGATGATCACTTCAAACACCCACAGCATACAGGCAGACACCAGGTGAGTGGTCAACGTGCAGAAATCAAGCTGCCTGGCCTACTCGGTCTCTACCCTACAGGAGAAAGACTCTCAAGGGCCCATGGTTCTCTCTCCTGCATGTCAGTCTCCACAGTGGCCAACACAGCATCCCCCAGTCTTAGGAATCTCAGACAGTTGCACCAACCTCCTGAGAAACTTCAGCCTGAAGATACACAGGGCTTCAGTGGGATGGACATGCGCAAAAGAGCCTGAAAGCCTCGTTTGAAGTTACATCTAGATGCCAGCACCTCCCAGATGTACGTTACTGGTGCTGCCTGATGCCATTAACTCTGGAGAGAAATAAGCTCCAACTCTGAACACCAGCCTCATCCTCCGCAATCTCCCTTTGGGTCTATTGACTTAAACTCTGCAGGGTTCATGTTGTCTGTGTACCGAGGCCCTTATTATCATCCAGTCCCAAAGCCATCATCAGGGACTGGAGCTTACCTGACCCAGGAGAGGAAGGAGCCCAGGGCTCCTCCAGGTCCACAGTCAAGCCAGGGGCATCCAGAGAGCCACCTGCGGCCACTGTCATGGTCTTTGTAGACAAAGACCTGGGGACTGGAGTCAAGGAGAGGGACACAGGGGACCCAAGTCTCAAGAGAAACAAGGGTGTTTGTAGAAACGCACATTTATATATCTTTATACGAGGCAGCTTCAGGCAGTAAAAAAGACAAAATTGAGCAAAAACAAAGCCAAGCAAATAGTCTTTAAAGAGCCAGAGAGCATTCCATATCCTGAGTAAGAGGGGCAACTGAGATTACCTTTAAGTAAAAGGTCACTGAAAGGAATCCAATAAGCAGGTGCCCTTTCGTATGATCTCAGTCCTGAGAACTGCATGCAGCTCTGCTCGCTCTTTTCCAAGAACTGATAAGGAAGAAAAGTCCTTGAGAAACGGCACACAAGAGAAAACGTATTGGATCCCTTAAAGCTGAACATCCCCTGACGCCTAGGCCACCACCACTCTCCATCCGCGCTTGGACACAGAAGTACTTCATACGGCCACAGCCAGGCCGAGGAATTGGGCCACAAATCTCTGGGCAGCACAAGAAGCTGACTAACCCCCTAATATGACAAATGTCCTGGTGGCTATTTTAAGAGCTGCGATTTTAAGCTGCAGTTGAGCATTTTCAAATGGGAGTCAGACTTGGGGATGGGCTGGAGAGCAACATTTATAATCATACTTTGGTAGGACACCTGCCTGGTTGGGGGTCTCCCCCAAAGTACTCCCGAGCAGGTGGTAACACTAAGGTATAAATGCTACTGTCAGTGAATGTCAAACATCTTGCCTCCTTCCCCCCTCCAAGGGTCTCAGAGGCTAGAGGGTTGGGACTCTGGGCTTGGAAAGGATGCTGAGGACAGGCGAGATGGGCAGGTCCAATCTTCTGCATTATGCAGGGTTGAATTGTGTTCCTCATGCCCCAATCATACATCCAGGTCCTAATCCCAGTACCTCAGGATAAGACCTCATTTGAAAATAGCACCATTGCAGGGGTCAAGACAACTTCATACTGGAATCGGGTGGGCCTTGATCTAGTGACTCTAGTATCCTTAGGAGGGGGAAGGAAGTACAGACACTCAGGGATATTGCCATGTGAACATAAAGACAGGTTGGCCAATGCTTCCAACAAGGCAGCAATTGCCACCAGGCCCCAGAAGGGAGACAGACACAAGATTCTTCCTCATGCCCTTCAGGAAGAACCAACCCTGTCAATGCCTTATCTTAGACATCCAAGCCTCAAGATTGGACAATGTTTAAGCCACTTATCTTGAGACATCTTGCAAGGCCCACGTCTGAAATTAGGCCAGCTCCTCACCTGGACCTTAGAAGGATCAGATAATGCAGGCTGTTGTCTATGAAGTAACAGGAAAATACAAGGATAGGTCAGTAACGAGTGAAGAGGATATATCCTCCCTGAGCTATGTTATATCTAGTAACCTATGCAGTGGATCAATTTTAGAGGTACATCCATCGGGTATAACCTCAAAGGGGAAGTCTTCGGTATGCACAGTTGCACAGTTCCACAGTTTGCAGGGAACTGCAAAACCCCAACAGTCCTAGTTGAGCATCCCTGGTGACACAGCAGTAAAAGAACCCGCCCGCAATGCAGGAAGCTTTTCAGGAGACTTGAGGTTCGATCCCTGGGGTTGGGAAGATCCCCGGAGGAGTGTATGGGAACCCTCTCCAGTATTCACTGGAGAATTCCATGGACAGGGGAGCCTGGCAGGCTACAAGTCCATACAGTTGCAAAGAGTTGGAACAACTAAGGCCAACTGAGCGCACACCCACATCACTAAAGAGTTGTTATTCACATGGCTGCAAAGCCCAGCACTCAGACACAGCCTATGAAACATTTGTTTTCATCTGTGTAGCTTGGGGAGGGACCCAGTAACAAGCATATACTCAGCTTAAGGACTCACTTGTTCTTGCCTTGGAAGAACTTTTATTCCTGAGATTAATATTCATACACGGTTTATATAGGTAGGTCAAGGTTTTGAATTGTTAAGCTTCTTTGACAAAGACCTGGGGGGCAAAAGACAGATCTTGCTGGGATGGCCCCGCCCTCAACAGTTCTCCTTACTAGGAGAGCAGCCCAAGGGTACAGCCCCAGGTTTCTAGGACAGGAGGGGATAACCTGTAGCTAAGTTTGCCTCATGGGACTTTACCATCCCCCCCATTCATAGTTAAATTTTATTGTAGCCTTAATATAGTGACTTCAAGCAACTCTTGTTATCAAGTAGCTAGAGAATGGTAACTGACCATTCTGGTGAATGTAGGGTTAACCCCATCCCCGCAAAAATCCACCTCATGGGAAATTCAGAAAAAAGAACCCATAGCTAGAGGAAATAACCCACAGGACTAATACCAGAAACTCTTCTCTTTCAAGGGAAAGCACTGACCCCCATGGGATATTTGTAATAGATGGTGTAAGAATGTTTTTTAGTATAAGACACTTTCCAAACTGCCTCAAGGTTATCTCGGACTCATGGAAACATGGCCTGTTTATCCCTGATTCATGAAAATGTGACCTATAAAACTTCCTTGGGACTTTCCAGAAGAGCTGTTCTGAGAAACTGCCCGCCACAGGGGCGCCACCTGGTCAACAGTTGTAACCTGTTATCAGTGGACCAATCCTCGAAAAGGTCAACACCTGTAACCAATCAAACTTTTTCCCCTTGCCTGTGCCCCTTCCGTGGTTTTTGTGCTTAAAAGCTACCATGTAACAGCACTCGGAGTTCGCTCCTTGCTTGAGACAGAACCCCAGTGCGCCGGTATAATAAAATCCTCTTGCTGTTTGCATCGAAACCTGGTCTTGGTGGTCCTTGGGGCGACAGATACACGGTGAGGAACCGTTCGGTTCAACAATGGTCTGTTCCTCTGCAGAGGTGCCTGTGATCCTGCCTACCACGCTAATGAAGTATTAGAATGTTTTAGTAAGATGTGCAGAGTTTAAAATACGTAAAGGGCAAAAAAAAGTTGCTATTTACGCAAACACTTATGTTTCAACATTCACTGACATAAATTGCTGGTCACAGGCATTCGTTTCTACAAAAATCCCCCATCAACGTAGCTGGACTACAGATGGATGGGAAACACAGAACAAGATCCATTAAATGCCAACTTGCTTGTCCAAGTTGTAACTTGCTTTTAGTAAGCTTCCTGTACTTGTTCTTGCAAACTGAATCCCCTCCAGGGGTTACTGGAGCCTAGACTTATCCCAAGAGTCCTTTGACTATTCTCCCTATAGATAACACCTGACAAGGGTAAGTGAAGAGTTACCCAAGTTGTTTTTTCAGGAACTTGCCCAGATCACTTGAGACCACTGACTATTCAACTGGACCTGCCTGAGTGTGTGACCTTGTGGGATCACAAGAACACCAGATCATGTGAATGTTACTATTTTTTGAACATGCATCCCATGAACCATGTCAACTCAGGTACAGGTTTTTCCTTTCTACCTTCCATTACCTTTCTCCTGTACCTTTCTCCCATCAACTACTCTTCACCCTCAAGTATCCCAAGCCCTTCAACCTTCGGAGCCAGATTTGAAGTTAGTTCACCCCTCACTTGGGGTCCTCCTGAATAAGCCTTCTCTTCTGCAAAGCTCAGCATCTGGCTTGCTGCATTCATCAGGAGAATGCTCAATTTTCTGGCGATTTGGAAGTAAGGGCCTGCTTGTGGAGCAGATTAACAGGTGACAGCAGTAAAGCTGGCTTAAGGGAGAAGACAGGTGCTTCTTGAGTGTGGCTTACGTGAGCTTGTTTACAGGCTGCAAAGGACCCAGGAAAGTAA
Organism: Neotragus moschatus; assembly: GCA_006410615.1. NCBI lineage: Eukaryota > Metazoa > Chordata > Mammalia > Artiodactyla > Bovidae > Neotragus > Neotragus moschatus. Next base: position 4,047 of record SJYA01000975.1, on the reverse strand, counting down.
GACTCCTAGAGAGGACAGGGCTGGGCATGGGGCAGGGGGCAGTTACTCTGCTGCATGGGACATTCCTACCTCTTCTTCCAAGAGGTGGGACAGTCCAAACCCTGAGCTCCTGGAGGGGGTTAAGTGCCCACCCTGCTCCTCCACCCTGTTCTTCATTCCTGCACCTGGCACGGAGCCCTCTTGCAGGGGGGGCCCAGGGCAGAACAGGAAGCAGATCCCTTCCTTGGGAGCCTGGATATGAGAATACCAGGGTTGAAAGTGGGCAAGCAGGAGTTTGGAACACCCGTCCAATTGCTCCCGTTTCTCCCCAAAGCTGAAAACAGCCTCCCACCTCCTTTACAGATCCAATTTAGGGAAGAGACAAGGGCTGCAGGCTTCTCAGGTGGCTCAGTGGTAACAAATCTGCCTGCCGATGCAAGAAATGTGCGTTCAACCTCTGGGTCGGGAAGACCACCTGGAAAAAGAAGTGGTAACCCCCCTCCAGTAGCCTTGCCTAGGAAACCTCACGGACAGAGTGGCCTGGGGGGCTACGGTCCATGGGGTCACTGACATGACTCAGCACACACGCACGTAGAATTTAAGAGTTCAACTGAGTGCATGTGCTCCCCTATCTCTGCCTTGTCAGACTGTGGAGTTGGGCTAGTGAGAGGAAGTGGCCACAGCCTTTCAGGTTTTTCTCAAGGCTCCTCTAGACCCGACTTCCACTTGCACGCTTGTGTGCAGCAAGAGCTGAGGTCAAGCATGCCCAGAGTGAAGTGGAACCTTGTAGGGCTATTAGGGCCACTATGAGGAAAGCAGGAGAGACTTCATCTTGAAGCCTGTCATCTCTCAAGGGATAGGATGTGAGCTGGGCCTGAACTCTGCCCAGCAATGAGGAAAGTTGCTAACAAAAACCAGGTTTCCTGGAGACTTCCCTCCCTACAGATGGCAAATGGAGACTGTAGTTGAGGTCAGGCTGTCCCTGTGAAATTTAACCATGGAGACATCCCCCTGATGTATAATCATTGTTCCCCCATAACCTTAATTGTTCTAGCACCTGCTTGTTGTAAAACTCAAGTCATATAAGACAAAAAGGTTGCTAACATGTAACCAGTCACATAGCAAGGAGTGTAAGTCTCAAACATCAGGGCCCTTATTGGGAACCGATTCCCCTTGAACCTGCTGGCATCATGAACTGTACACTCCAGTATCTTGAGTGTCCTCAGAAGTGTTGCATGACTCTGGATTCCACAACAGGGCACACCTGAGCCTTTTTTCCACTACAAAGCAGCTGGCAGAACTGAAGGGGAGAGGTAAGGCCGCCTCATACACAATACCTGGAGCCAAATGAACGGTTTCTCTCCAAGTTACCCAACTCAGGTAACTGCAACCAGTTTCCCCCAAAGCCAGCATAGGGGTTTCCTGAAGTTTGAAGGAGTTGCCCCAAAGGGTATGTTTTTAAGAGATGCTATTTTACATACTTTGGAATTCCATGTGGATTCAGGTGATGCTTTCCTGACTCATTCTCTCAGTGCAGATCGGCAGCTTCCCTTAGCTTATCTGGTGGGCCCTTTGTTAAAGTGTTGCAAAAACACAGTCCCTGTTGTGATGTTTACAATGCCGGCAGGGCAGGCAAACTGGATTAACCCAGCAGGCACAGCATCTTATGTTAAATGCTGTTTACGAACAGTTTTGGGCTTCCCAGGTCTGTTCAGTGGTTAAGAGTCAGCCTGCTAATGCAGGAGACCGGAGGTTCGATACCTGAGTCGGGAAGATCCCCCGGAGGGGGAGGTGGCAACCCACTCTAATACTCTTGCCTGGAGAATCCCATGGACAGAGGAGCCGGGCTGGCAAAAGTGAGGGGCCATAGTCTGGTGGGTTACCCAGTCTGAGCAAGGCTCATTCCTAGCTGACGCCGCTTGTTAAGGAAGGAGTTGTCTTGTAAGAATGTATTTAGTATAAGAGACTTTCCAAACTGCCCCAGGGTTATCTCTGACTCATGGAAACGTGGCCTGTTTATCTCTGATTACATTTCTCAGCCCCATACAACCTGCAGGTGGCAAAACGAGGGGGCAACCCTCGTTTATCCTCTTGGCTGTAACTGGGAAAGGACTATGCATAGGCACCCCATCCCGAGCTCACGCATATCTCTGTAACCTATGAAACTTCCTCGGGACTTTTCCAGAAGAGCTGCTGTTCCGAGAAACTGCCCGCCACAGGGGCGCCACCTGGTCAACAGTTGTAACCTGTTATCAATGAACCAGTCCTTGAAAAGGTCAACACCTGTAACCAATCAATCTGTTTCCGCTTGCTTGTGCTTAAAAGCTACCATGTAACACTCAGGGTTCTCGTTCCTTGCTTAAGGAGACGGAACCCCGGCGCGCCGGTACAATAAAATCCTCTTGCTGTTTGCATTGAAACCTGGTCTCGGTGGTCTTTGGGGCGATGGATTCACGGCGAGGAACCGTTGGGTTCAACAGTCTCACCCATTATCTGCAGTTGGAAGTCTCCCCAGGCAGAGATGTGCGTGTTCGAAAGTACTTCTGACCACTATTCCCATATCATAGGGCTTTGCTCCCGACTGGTTAAAAAGTTTTAGTTGAATGAACTCTGGCCTTAAAATTGTGCAGTATCAGGAAAGGCCTGGCAACAGGTGCAGAAACCCCAAGGCAGGCTCTGAGCCAGTAGCCAGAGCTGGAAGAACTGGGGTGAGAGCAGTTTGAGAGCCAGGCTGGGCACCCTAGGGCCTGGAGAGGCTGTTGCTCTCTACAGAGAGAAAAAGACTGGAGTGGGAGGTGGCAGGATTTTAACCAGAGATTCAGGCATTAAAGAGTCCAGGTGAAGAATGTGGCAGTTGTGGGTGGGTAGGCGAGTTTTCTGGCCAGTAGAGCCAGAGATCACGGCAGGAAGGGGACAGCCCAGAGGAGCCGTCTCGTGCATGGGAGAAGGCGAGGTTGCCTGGTCTCAGCTGGCATTAGGTCTAGTCCTAGTAGGTGTCCCCGGGACACTCCCAAGGTGCCAGGGAGGCAATGTCAGAAATGAGGGGCTCAGAAGTGCCTAGGCGACACAGCAGTCACAGACTGGGGTACAGTTGTTTCAAGGGTCCCCACCAGAGACCAAATGTACATTGACACTTGTATTAAAAGGTGTGGGTGCGGAGTGGGAGAGCCCAAGAGGGGGTAGTAACAGCTAGTCACAGCTGATACCAACTCAAGAATGGCTGAGCGCTTACAGCTCAGATGAACCAAGCTGGGATCACCCCAGGGGAACAGTACCCCATGTCCCTCAACTCCTGCAACTCCCTGCCAAATCATGTTTTGCTGTGACCTGATTTTTATAGCAAAGGCCAGCATCTCTAACCCCCATCCAAACTCAAGTCCCCGGACCAACCTAACTTCCCCTTAAGCTAGAGAGTCTAGCTTCCTGCCAGGGGTTTGAACTTTAAGTTTGCTGTATAGTCTCATTTAACGAGTCCAAGACTGTTTTACCCCCATGCATAAGGGTTATCTGCTTTCAAGGGTTTAAGCTCAAATGCTTTAGAGTCAGTCCTTCTGTTACACAGATGCCTGAGGGGTGAAAAGTCAGCACACCTGATCTTAATCCCAGTCCCAATTCTCATTACAGCCCCCACCTGTAGACCACTCCTTTTCCTTTTGTTCTGGCAACATCTCTAGGGTAGTTCAGTTCACAAGACTATCTTCACAGATTCTCTCAATTGAGGACTGCACATGGGGTCTGGGGTCAGCCATTTGAGTATCAACCCTGTGCCAGGGACACACTCCAGATAACAGGGATATCAAGAAGTTATTTGTAGGGGCTGGAAGGTTTCGATTCAGTCAGGTGGTCAGGGTAGGGGGTTTTCCCTGAATAAAGAACACACACATTTAAGTACTTTTAAGTAATTCCAAGTAGCCAACAGAGGTTACAGAAGCCCTGGAGGCAAGAGCAAGTCTGGGGCATTCGTGGAACACCCAGGAAGCTGAGATGCTGCAGAAAATAAACAAGAGGGAAGAGAGCTCAAAGAGTAGGATAGTCTCATGGAAACCTGAGACCTACCACATAGGGCTC
>SJYA01000974.1:218743-242084 GCA_006410615.1 Neotragus moschatus | reverse complement strand
TCCCTGGGTTGCGAAGTTCCTTTGGAGAAGGGAATAGCAATCCACTCCAGTTTTCTTGCCTGGTTAATTCCGTGGACAGAGAAGCCTGGCAGGCTTCAGTTCATGGGGTTGCAAAGAGTTGGACACGACTGAGTGACTGAGACAGTCCAGTGGGAAAGTTTATAAAATGTTATTGAAGGGATAAAGAATTAAGAAAAAGGCTTTGTTCTTGGATAGGAAAATTCAATTTCTACAAATAAGTCTATGAATTTAATCTAATTACAGAATGAATCCCCGAAAAGCTTTTTCCCAAACTTGATATACAGACCCTAAAATTCGTATGTGAAGAAAAGGAACCAAGAATAGCTAAGACAGTTTTGTACAAAAGAATATGAGAAGACGTGCTCTAGCAGCTATGAACTCTTGTTATAAATCGCAGAACTTAAAGTGTGATGTCCTGGTACAGATAGACCCGCAGAATTAAATAAAGAGCCTGCAACGAGATTCATGTGCCTATGGAAACTATGTCAGACAAAGTGGCATGACAGGCCCCTCCTAAGAAGATAAATTATATCAGAAATGGTGCTGGGACAATTCCTGGAGTAGNGTGTGATGTCCTGGTACAGATAGACCCGCAGAATTAAATAAAGAGCCTGCAACGAGATTCATGTGCCTATGGAAACTATGTCAGACAAAGTGGCATGACAGGCCCCTCCTAAGAAGATAAATTATATCAGAAATGGTGCTGGGACAATTCCTGGAGTAGGAAATGGCAACCCACTCCAGTATTCTTGCCTGGAGAACTTCATGGACAGAGGAACCTGGTGGGCTACAGACCATGGGGTTACACAGAGTCAGACACGCCTGAAGTGACTTAGCACATAAGAGAAAAATTAATTAAATCAAAAGAAAAAGGGGGTTTTGAAAATAAGAAACAAAAAGTATGGTCTGACAAAGCACTGATGGACGAAATGAACTTGAGGTTGACCCCTGTGCCTCTGTTGTGGGGTTTAGGTGTGGATGGAGGAGTATGGACTGTCCACTCTGCTACAGACACACCTGAGAGATGATCATGAGAACCTCGTCCACCGAGTCTTGGGCCAACTTGGCAGCCTCAGTGAAGAGTGAGTACCACTTTGTGTAGGCTGGGGGCCTTCTGTCCTGTGTGATACTCCATGCTAGCCTGCGTGTCCTCATCTGTAAGTTACCTCCCACCCCCCCTGGGCCTCCCTTACAGTAGGGTTTTGAGAACAACCAGATTGTCAGCATAAATATGAAATACAGTGATAGCAGAATGCCATGTATGAAAGGTTGAAGTCAGACCTGGTGTGGGCACATGAATTGTTCTTACCCTCAATTGTCTTATCCATAAAATGGGGCTAATAATACCTACTTTATAGAGTTGTCTTTCATAGAAACTTTTAAAACACCTTTTGTGAGGTATAGTTTACATACATTATTTCTAAGAGTACAATTCAGTGATTTTTAATTTTAAGAGTTCTGCACCCATCACCACGATCCAATTGTAAAACACTTTCATCACTCCAAAAAAGACCACTTTTGCCTATTTTCAGTCATTCTCCATTTATTAACAAATTTTATATTTTAAAATATTCTTTCTTTAGTTATTAATGTGGTATCACTTTTTCAGCTTCCTGAAAAATATTTCTTTTTCCTTATTTTACATAAGAAAAATTATTTAGATATAGCTAATTTTCTAGTTGCCCAGTCCTTTCCAGGAAATTATTTTGTATATATATCAAGAAGCATGTGGAAAGCTATATTGTTGGATAGGTATCAGGAGATGGAAACAAGTAGGGAGAATCTGGTGAGCAAGTTAAGGACAGTAGTGAGCAATTGGAAGATTTATCTAGTCTCAAAAACTATGTCTTTTAATAGTGCTAATATTTAGTCCATCTATATTTAATGTAAAACTTTATGGTAATATATTTAGATTTTTAAACTATCTCCTTTCTGTTTGTTTTATGTTTTTCCAATCTGGTGTGTGTTCCTTTTCCTCTCTTACCTTCTTTTGCTTTAGGTGTTTTATTATTTTCTATTTTCTCTCTCTAATTTAGTTTTTAGTTATATATTATATATATATTATATACTAATATTTTAGCTTGTTAGTTATATATTCTTTTACTGTGATTTTAATGGTTCGGAGATTTTGAATTGCATCCTTTGTGTGCCAAAATATAGCATACGTTAATATGTTCCTTCTTTCAAGACAGTAGAATGTTTTATTTCCATTTGTTTCTCTCTCACAGAGGAAAAATGCTTTTCTTATTGGGCATTTTACATAAAGAATCTGCCTGCACTGTGGGAGACCTGGGTTTGATCTATGTGTTAGGAAGATCCCCTGGAGAAGGGAAAGGCTACCCACTCCAGTATTCCAGCCTAGAGAATTCCACAGACTGCAGTCCCTGGGGTTGCAAAAAGTTGAACTTGACTGAGAGACTTTCACTTTCACTTTCTTTATACATTTTCAACTCCACAAGATACTGTTTTTGGTTTATGCAGTCAGTATTCGTTTAGATTTACACTTTATGTTGTTCTTGATTCTTTCCTGTATCTTTAAGTGTCCACCTGGGAATATTTCTTTTTGCATGAAGGTTCTGTTTATTTTGGATTTCCTACTGACAAATTTTCTTAGATTTTGTTTTTCTGAAAATGTCTATCTCCATTTTTGAGGAGTGTTTTCATTGGGTGTAAAATCCTAGTTTAGCTGTCTTTTAAATACTTTTAAAGAAATCTTTTGTTTCTGATTTCAGTTGTTTCTGATTACTTTTAAGATTTTCTTTTGTTCTTTGGTTTTCATCAGTTTATTATAATATGCCTAAACATGGATGTGGGTTTTTGTGCATTTCCTGTTTGTTTTTACTAAATCTATAGTGATTCTTGAATCTGTAATTTGCTATCATTAATCAGTTTTTTAAAATTCTGAATCTTTATCTCTTTAAATATTCCTTCTGCTTATTCTCTTCCTACTCTTCCTGGGAATGCAATTTTATGTTTGTTAGATTTTTTTACCTTAGGTTGTCTCTCACGTGCTATTCTGTATTTTTGTTCCTTGTAGTTCAGTCTAGTAACTTGTTTTGACTTTCTTCCCCTTCACACTGTCCTCAGTTGTGTCTTATCTACTGTTCAGTCCATCTACTGAATTCTTAAGGCTGGTTACTGTGTTTTTAGTTCTAGAATTTCCACTTTATTCTTGTCAAAGTTTCCAGTTCTCTGCTCAGATTCATCTTATCATTTAATTTCCTGAACATATTCATTATAGCTGACTATTTTAATATCCACTATCTTGTGGATATGTTTCTATTGTCTGTGGTTTTTTTTTTTCTTTATTTTTGGTCAGTTCTTATCTGTTTGCAAGTCTGGTTATTTTTATTGAATGCTTGACAGTGGTATTAAAAAATCGTGGTAATAACTTAGGACTTTGAATGATAGGATCTTCCTCCAGACAGGATTTATCTTACTTCCTTCCAGCAGGGATTTTAGACCGCGGCAGATCAACCACTCCATTGGTGAATTTAGCTGATTCAAAATTAGGTCTTTACAAGGGGTGAGTCCTTATTCTTAGGAGTGTTTGCTGGTTTTCTCCTCCTTGGTAAACTGACTGACAGTTTTCTGTTCCACTTTTCAGGATGTAAGAAAATACCTCGAGTTATAAAACCAAATGTTGAGCCTCTCTAAACCAGAGTTTCCTACTTGACTCATTGAGATAGGAACTCAAAAACATTTCATGACTTCAGTTCTGAATGTGTTAATTTTGAGAGTCATGTAAGAAATTTGAGTGGATATGTACTGAAGGCAACTGTATACATGCATCTCAAACTTGAGGCAGAAGGTGATAAAGTTAAAAAGGTTAATCAAAGGGCAGATGACTGACTATAACTCAAGTGTGCACCCACCTCTAAAAGGCTGGGCAGCAGAAGATGGGATCATTTTAACCTGTTGCCTCTGGAAAGGTTCCCTGTGGGGTGTTTCTTAGTGGATCAGTGTATTCTTCAGGATTCTCCAAATAGAACCAGTAGAAGATATGCTATAGGTGATGCAGGTAAAGATATAGTTAGGCTTCCCAGGCGGCGCTCGTGGTAAAGAACTTCCCTGCCGATACAGGAGACACAGGAGACACGAGTTCAGTCCCTGGGTCGGGAAGATCCCCTGGAGGAGGATGTGGCAACCCACTCCAGTATTCTTGCCTGGAGAATCCAACGGACACAGGAGCCTGCAGGGCCACAGTCCATAGAGTTGCGAAGGGTCAGACACCACGGAAGCAACTTAGCATGCATGCGTAGGTACAGATATAGAGACGNCGAGTTCAGTCCCTGGGTCGGGAATATCCCCTGGAGGAGGATGTGGCAACCCACTCCAGTATTCTTGCCTGGAGAATCCAACGGACACAGGAGCCTGCAGGGCCACAGTCCATAGAGTTGCGAAGGGTCAGACACCACGGAAGCAACTTAGCATGCATGCGTAGGTACAGATATAGAGACGTTGAGAAGTCACGAGATCCACAGTAGGCAAGCTGGAGGCTCAGGAGAACCAGTATGTCATTTCAGTCCCAAGTTCAAAGGCCTGAGAACTCGGGGGGTAATGGCGTAACATCCAGTTTGAAGGTCAGCAGTTCCAAGACCCAGGAAAAGCCAATGTTCCAGTTTAAGTACGAAGTGAAAAAGTACAAAGGAAAACCATGTCCCACTCAAGGCAGTCAGGCAGGAGGAATAATCCCTTACTTGTGGTTAAGTGGGCCTTTTTGTCTCTTCAGATTGGACAAGGCCCACCCACTTTAGGGAGGACCATCTGTTTTACTCATTTATTCAAATGTTAATCTCATCCAGAAACACCCTCACAGCAGCTCTCAAAATGATATTGGATCAGCTGTCCATTCAGCCCATGGCCTAGTCAAGCTCACACATAAAATTAACACCAGTGTGCTGTCGTGTGGGAAACGAATCGTCGGTCTATATTCGGTACAGGATACAGGATGCTTGAGACTGGTGCACGGGGATGACCCAGAGAGTTGATGTGGAGTGGGGGGGGGGTGCAGTTCAAGATTGGGAACTCATGTACACCTGAGATTAAAAAATAAATAAATAAAATTAACACCACACTCAGTGAAGCCAGGAACACTCACCCCCGGCCCCAACCTCCTCTCCACTGTCTCCAAAGGTCCACTCAGTGCATCCTGCAGGGGCACGGACTGCTCCTGCGCTCAGCTCTCCGGAGGCTGGCTCTCCGCGGCAGTGCCATCACCACCCTGGCCCAGATGAGGCTGGCGGGGAAGAAGAGCCTTCTCCAGGAGCTGCGGGAGCAACACGCCCTGGAGCAGGGCTCCTCCCAGTGTCTAGACGAGCACGAGTGGCAACTGCTCAGAGCCTTGGTAAGACCCTGCCTCAGCCCCCTGCCCATCCCAGAACAGGAATGCTGCTTCCTTGGCTTCCAAGTTCCAGTCTGGTTTAGTCAAACCCCAGTCCTGGGGACTTCTCTGGTGGTGGCTAAGATTCCTTGCTCCCACTGCACCGGGGGCCTGGGTTCGATCCCTGGTCAGAGAACCAGATCCCACATGCTGCAACTGAGAGCTTGCATGCTGCAACTGAGAGGAAAAAAATCAAAGGTCTTGCGTGCTTCAGCTAAAAATATCCTGCAAGCTGCAATGAAAATTGAGGCTCCTGTGTGCCACAGTTAGGACCTGTTGCAGCCAAATAAGTAAATGAGTGCTTGGTTGCTTAGTCATGTCCGATTCTTTGTGACCCCTTGGACTGTAGCCCACCAGGCTTCTCTGTCCACGGGATTTTTCAGGCAAGAGTACTGCAATGGGTTGCCGTTTTCCCCCTCTTCTGCGTCTCCTGCATTGTAGGCATGTTCTTTACTCACTGAGCCATCGGGGAAGTCCCCAAGTAAATAAATAAATTTTTTAAAAAGCAATGGGGACAATGGCACAATAGGTACCCCCTGTTGGGGGCACTCAGTATGCCCAAAGCTTGCAGTGTATATGATAATGACAATTATACTAAAGTTGCACAAGAAGTCAGAACACAGATAGGTCCAGTCATCATCAGGGATTGAGAGAAGAGGGCTCTGTGGTCTGTTTTAAGGTCTTCACAAATCTAAAGAAAGACTGTGAATTGCAGGGCTGGAGTTTAAACCCAGTCTGACTCCAGGGCTCCTATAGCCACTGAGCTGTATGAGCAGCTGATGTTTCTTGACCTACGAGTGAAGGACAAGCTCACCGTCTTTTTTTCTTGGCCCCGGAGAACTTGGTGGGAAGCAGGCAGCACTTCCTGCCCTTCCTCCGACTCCCCACCCTCCTTCTCCAACCCCTATTCCTTCAAGAGACGGACTCCCCACGGGCCCTATGTTGGCTTCCATGATGTCCCAGACTCCTCTCAGACTCAGATGTGACTGAAGAACCTCTCTGCTGTGTGACTTTTAGAAAGTTGCTCGGCATCTCTGCTCCTCTGTGTCCTCATCACTCCTGGTGTTCAGGTCTCAAAGTGTTTGGGGTGAATGAGTAAGTTCTTGTACATGTAAAGAGCCACGGATGGCACTGGGCACACTGTTGGTGCTCAATAAATGCCCGAAGGGATCATCAAGATCCCCAGGCTCATCTACTGTGTACAAGTTTTTGCTAGCCCAGAGGTGCCCACTTCCTACTCCTTCTCCAACCTTCCTGGGACCCCAGGCAGGGCCGACCCCACCTCCTAGTTTGGTCCTGACCAGAGCATCCGTTGACTTCCCTGGAGCTCAAACGGTAAAGAATCTGCCTGCGATGCAGGAGACCAGGGTTCAATCTCTGGCCCCGGAAGATCCTTTCGAGCAGGGAATGGCAACCCACTCCAGTATTCTTGCTTAGAGAATTCCATGGACAGAGAAGCATGGCAGGCTACAGTTCGTGGGGTCACAAAGAGTCGGACACAACTGAGCAACTAACACACACACACACAGCATCCATGCAGGCGACGGGGTCTCCAGTCTTCTCCCCGCCTGACTTTTCCAGGAGGCGCGCGTGCTGGAGGAGGCCGGCAGGCTGGAGGAGGAGGCGCAGCAGACGCACCTGCAGCTTCAGCAGCAGCTCCTGGCCGAGGCCCAGGAGGTCGGGCAGCTGCTTCAGCAGCACACGGAGCGCGCCATCGGGCAAGCGCTGCTGGGCCACGCGCGGAACACGGCCTCCAGGAGCCGGGCCAAGGACACGGACGACTTCAAGGTGTGGGGCCGCCCCAGCCCCTGGGGAGCCCGGGGGACTAGAGGCGGGGGTCAGGGGTGAACGAGAGGAGGGATTTGAGCAGAGCAGCAGCTGGGCCTACCCAGGAGCCTCAGGCCCTACAGAGCTCTTTGCCTCTGAGCTGCCTTTTCCCCCTACCCTGTAAGAGGGCATGCCTGCCCGTGGAGCGGTGAGGATTTCCACCCANCGGACGACTTCAAGGTGTGGGGCCGCCCCAGCCCCTGGGGAGCCCGGGGGACTAGAGGCGGGGGTCAGGGGAGAGGAGGGATTTGAGCAGAGCAGCAGCTGGGCCTGCCCAGGAGCCTCAGGCCCTACAGAGCTCTTTGCCTCTGAGCTGCCTTTTCCCCCTACCCTGTAAGAGGGAATGCCTGCCCGTGGAGCGGTGAGGATTTCCACCCGCTGCCCGGCCCTGTCTCCCATCCTTCTGAGCACCAGCCCGGTCCTTGCAGCGGCCCATGTCATTTCAGCCAGAGCTTCCCAGTGAGCCAGTGGTAGATAACAGTCTGAGCCTAAGTCCCTCCCCCAGGGGCAGGCCCTCCCTGCCCTTGGCCACCTCTGGGAACCTGAGCACTGGTGGAGTTGTCCCTGGTCAGTTGATGGCTGACCATTGCTGCTAACATCAGTCTGACCTGAGTAAGCCATGGTTTTCTCCTTGCACTGAGTTATGACAAACCACAGGAGTGAAAACCGCCTTCGTAAGAAGTGACGTGGGCATTGCCCTTCTAAGTCAATGGAGGGGTAGGTGCATGGGGCTTTGACTGCCTCATCTCACTGGGCTCTTACCACAGCCCTTGCCTGGAAAGGGTAACTTTTCTTCCCAGTGTTCACGTGGGAAGACTGAGGAGTTTTGCTGGGTGGAAGACAAGCTTAACGCCTCCCAGCCGCAGGGAGTGGCTGGGACTGGAGGCTGGTCGTGCCTGGAATGACCAGCACATGCTTGCCTTCTCCTTGCCTGCCTCCTCCCCCAAGCTGTAAGAAGAGGCAGGGGACCCCCATGTGTTGCAGATCTCAGCAGAGAGAGTCTGTGGCTGGTACCCACGGGAGGTGTTTTAGATTTGGGCTGGCACCAGATCCATCTGGGATGTGCCAGGACCCTCGAAGGTACTTCCATGAGGTCCTTCATTTACATAAAGCCACTCACCTGCACAGCAGAGAGATTAGCCCCTCAATTCTGAAACACCCCATCTGGTTCCAGATCTCTCATGTCTGCCACACTTCATCATCCAGACCTCAGGGCTAGTGATGCNCCATCTGGGATGTGCCAGGACCCTCGAAGGTACTTCCATGAGGTCCTTCATTTACATAAAGCCACTCACCTGCACAGCAGAGAGATTAGCCCCTCAATTCTGAAACACCCCATCTGGTTCCAGATCTCTCATGTCTGCCACACTTCATCATCCAGACCTCAGGGCTAGTGATGCTGGGAGAGGCTCTTCCCTCTCCTAAAACCTTGCAACTCTGACCTAATCAATGGTCATTATGCGAAAACAGAATGAAACGCACGTGTGGCACATCTTGTCCTCGGCTTCTCCAAAGGACTCTGAGTCGGGTTTAGATAATGGACCCCACCTGACACACCCCCACCAGAAAGAACGTGGGCCCGGCATCTGGAAGGATGTTCTTTGCTGGACCTCTGTTCACAGGGCCCCTTGGCCTCGGGCCCTGTGGCAGGTGCTGGGACAGAGGAGCCAGGCGGCCGCATTCCTGCCTTCAGGGAGCTTACCGTCTACTGGGAGAGGACACGCTAACCTTGGGAAGTTGTACTGGATGGGAGCTGAGATGCAGGCAGTGCTGAGGGAGATTGAGAGACGGCTGAAATGTTGGAGATTCTAGAGCAAATGTGTTTGCTGACTTGACTTTCCAGCCAGAAAAACGGGAGGAGAGGAGGGTGGCCAGGACAGAGGCCCTGGAGAAGGGAGGAGGGCTACAATGCAGAAGGGTGGACATCGCCCCCCTGTGGCAGGAGGCTGGAGGGACAGAAGGTGTGATGTGCAGGTGGGTTTGCTTGGGGAGAAGAGGGACTTCCTGTCTTCTGCGATACAGGTGCTAAATGAAATCCAAGGAAGGCCGTCAGTGGGAGCTCCTGACCGGAAGTGCAAGGGCAGAGCTCAGAGTCCTTGGGGGCGAAGTCAGATGTGAATGTTGGATGGAGAGGAAGAGAGAAGTGGCTGCAGTAAGGAAGGAGCAGGACTTAGGCGTGAGGAGACGGGCTCTCATCTTCTCTGCATCCTGAGCTACAGCCCTCCTCACCTCCATGGCTTCCATCCACGCCGGCACGTCAGGGTGTATTTCTCAGCCCTACAAACATAAGGAATCACTCAACAATAATGAATGGGCATTTTTTTTTCCTGCCCAAAGCTTGAAGCCATTCAGTAAATGTTTGCTGAAATGAGGACTCGAACCTGACCTTTGCTCATCATCTCATGAGGTAAAAGGTGATGACTTTATGAGTGCCCAGCCAACATGTCCCCAGTGATGGGGCATCCCAACATTTCTTCTCTGTTCTGCTTTGGGTCCAAAGGTCTGCCATTGAAGACTGTGTATAACTGCAAGTGACAGAAATCTGTCCTTAAATAAATAGAAGTTACTGATCTCACATAACAAGAAATGGTGGTGGTTCCAGGCTGGCACAGAGGATCAGTGATGTGACCAAGGACCAGCCTCTTTCTTTCTGATCCATCATTCTTGGTGTTGGTTTTGTTGCCTTATGGTCTCAAAATAGCTACTGCTGCCCCAGACCTCAGTCTGTGTCCTGGCCAGAAGAGGGAAACAGCAAAGTCTATCACCCTCACCAAGGCTTTGCTTAATGTTGGGAAAAGGGAAGCCTTCAACAGGTTCTCCCTAAAATTGCATCTCACTGGTCAGAACTGGGTCATAAACCCAGCATCAGACCATCCCTGACCAAGGAAAATAAGATTATTAATGTGGTTTAAACCAGCCAACTACTCTCTACCTGCTCTGGACCAGCAAAGTTTGGGAGTAAGTGGACTATGGGAGCCAGGACTGTGTTGGCCGTAGCTGGCTCTGTGTGTGCCCTCTACTAAGACTTTCCCTTCCTGCCCACAGAGAACGCTGATGGAGGCAGCCGTGGAGAGCGTCTACGTGACCAGCCCTGGCATCGGTCGGCTTGTGCAGGCGTATTACCAGCAGATTGGGAGGGTCATGCAGGACCACAAGGAGAGAAGGCTGCAGCATCTGAAGACCCTACAGAGTATGGTGCCCTCCACGAGGAAGCCCTGCCAGCAGCGAGCCAGATGTGCTCTTAGTTGGGGACAGGGCGGGATGTCAGCGTTTTTAAATGGTTATTTAAGGGGATTTAATTTTTTTACGTTTATGTATTTATTTATCCTTGCCTTGTTCCCCAAACCACCTTGAAGCCACCTTGGCTTCCCTGGTGGCTTAGACGGTAAAGAATCTGCCGGCAATGCAGGAGACCTGGGTTCAACCCCTGGTTGGGAAGATCCCCTGGAGAAGGGAGTGGCTACACATTCCAGTATTCTTGCCTAGAGAATCCCGTGGACAGAGGAGCCTGGTGGGCTGCGGTCCATGGGGTCACAAAGAGTCAGACACAACTGAGCAACTAACACTTTCAATGACAATGACTTGTCCCCCAAAGGCTTTTGAAAAAGCACTTAAAGAAACATATCTATACAGTACAATAGAATTTTTTTTAAAGTAGATGAATCAGGACAAGGAGAGGACAGTGAGATGGAGTTAAGGTTCTATCATTGTCTGGGACATCTGTGAGCACATTCCTACTTAAGAGGTGACATACATTTGCCTCTGGACTTCCTGGTGGCCAAAGAGATAGAAGTTCCCTCAATTTAAGCTGTCACAGTGACAGTGAGTAAGAACAGGCCGGTGGCCCATATGTGGGCACACATGAGAGCCAGTTTTTTCCTGGTCTCTCGTAGGAGGCCACCCAGGGGATGGAGCAGACCAGACCCCCAGGGCCAGCAAGAACATCATGGAGTAACAGACAAATACCAGTTCCTTAAAGTCCCTTCTGGTAACAGTCCTCCCTCCACCCGGGGCTTTGGAGCAGGGTAGAATCCCATTTTCTCCAATGGGTTTTTCCTGGATTGTCCACAATCTCTAGACAAAGGATGGGCATCTGGTCCTGGGGGCAGGTCTTCCATGAATCTTATTTTTCTTAATGAGCTCAGCCACTGCTTTTTTCCTGCCCTTGCCCTGGGGAACGATGGGACCTGCCCAGAAATCTGCCAGCTCGCTACAGATCCTTCCTGATGGTTTTCTCAAGTAACGGTAGGAATCCTTTAGCAGGAGGCAGACATGATTGATCGTCCCTGCAGAACATTCAGGAACCAGACTGTTCACATCGCCTCTCTAAGCCTCAGTCTCCCGACTTATGGTGTCACCCTTCCTGCATCCTCTCAGCTCTAATGTCCTGCTTCCCTGATACCCCAACTTAATGAGAGGATTTCTCAACAAATGCCTTGAAATGATGTAACTTGATCACATGAACTCCTTTTTTCATTCAGTCAACTCTTAAAGAGTTCTAGAATGCTATGCCCCTGGGGATCATCTAGGATGGACCTTTCTATTAATTCTAGAAAGCTTGGGTCCAAGGGAGGTCAGTGGCCTGTTGACATCTCAGAGCTCGGTCAGTATGGCAACTAGGTGAGTGTAACTAGATAAATGTAGCGGCTTCTTGCCTGGAGAATCCCAGGGACGAGGGAGCCTGGTGGGCTGCCGTCTATGAGGTTGCAGAGTCGGACACGACTGAAGCAGCGTAGCAGCAGCAGCAGCAGCAGCAAAGAATAAACATGTTCTGAGATGACTAGCCCAGGTGGTGCTAGTGGTAAGGAACCTGCCTGCCAGCGCAGGAGAAGAGACTTGGATTCGATCCTGGGGTCAGGAAGATCCCCTGAAGAAGGTCATGGCAACCCACTTGTCTGGTGAATCCCATAGACAGAGGAGCCTGATGGGCTCTGGTGGATGGGGTCACAAGGAGTCAGACGTGACTGAGACGACTTAAGACACAGCATACACAAGATGCCTGCTGCTGCTGCTGCTGCGTCCTTCAGTAGTGTCCGACTCTGTGCGACCCCAGAGACAGCAGCCCACCAGGCTCCCCATCCCTGGGATTCTCCAGGCAGGAACACTGGAGTGGGTTGCCATTTCCTTCTCCAATGCATGAAAGTGAAAAGTGAAAGTGAAGTCGCTCAGTCGTGTCCGACTCTGTGCGACCCCATAGACGGCAGCCCATCAGGCTCCCCTGTCCCTGGGATTCTCCAGGCAAGAAACTGGAGTGGGTTGCCATTTCCTTCTCCAATGCATGAAAGTGAAAACTGAAAATGAAGTCGCTCAGTCATGTCCGACTCTTAGCGACCCCATGGACTGCAGCCTACCAGGCTCCTCCACCCATGGGATTTTCCAGCCAAGAGTACTGGAGTGGGGTGCCATTGCCTTCTCCCACAAGATGACTAGGAAATGTGAAATAGATATATATGTTGAAATCTGAAAAAATATATTTAAATATTTATTGTTNCAGTGGGCTTCAGGTTCTAGGAGCTCCGGTCTCAGGGATTTTCTGGACCAATCATCTGTGGTCTGAATTTATATTTCTTAAAACCCAGGTTAGTCTCTCGTAGGAAAGAGCGGCTCCTTAACAGAAGGAATCCATGCTAGTTACATCATTTGTTAAGGATATCTGCCATCAGAGCATTCTCAAGTCCTGACTGGGCAGGCACCCAGTGGAGTTCCAAAATTAACCAGCAGCTCCCTCTTGTGGCTAAATAAAAGATTACTTTATTCTGCAATTTTGTAACAAGTGATGGCTTCCTTCCTGCAGTCTTCTGAGAACCTGGTTTACATAGAAATTGTTTTTGTCACGTGGGTCCTGTGCCCAGAGGTGGTCTGGAGGCAAATGCCTCCTATGTTGGGAATGTCTGATTTGACGACAAGGGTTTGGTAACTGCAGACGCCCTGACAGCACCAGAATCCTCAGAAGATCACGAGCAGCAAAGCAACCTCCACCGATCTTGCATGGGTGATGATTTTGCTTAAATGGAGCTTCCTTAGCCCAAGGGAATATGTCACATGTCACAGGCTGCTGGGCTGCTTGTCACAGTGTGGGGCACATTACTCCATGAAGGCTTGTGGGCTGTGTCTGTTTTCATCACATCCCAAATTGACTCTGGGAGTGTCTTTCATAATGGAATTGCCTC
The DNA here is from genome assembly GCA_006410615.1 of Neotragus moschatus. Taxonomy (NCBI): domain Eukaryota; kingdom Metazoa; phylum Chordata; class Mammalia; order Artiodactyla; family Bovidae; genus Neotragus; species Neotragus moschatus. The sequence goes on along the minus strand of SJYA01000974.1, from coordinate 228,683 downwards.
TGTGATCACAGTGGAACGTGGGCCTCTGGAAGCCACAGGACCTGTGATGGTGGGCGCAGGTGAGACAGCCAGGTGTGGAGGAGGGCTTTCAGGCCTGACACTGAGCTGTGTGAGCTGCGAGAACACAGCACACCCCGGGCCTGGGGAGAGAGGAGTGGCCAGAAGGCCCCAGGGACGCATCTCAGCCCTCTCCCTCCGTTTGGGTTGTGTCCCCAGTTCTTACGGGATGTGGGTGGTTATAGTGATGGAAGGAGGTGAAATGGAAGGGGATCATGAAGGATAATATAATGACAAGTGTAGCGGATTGATTTTTGTGCAAACTTAGCCTCTCTGAGCTGAGTTGCTGGGATGAAGCCAAGAGGTATACAAGGTCAACAGACTCCTAGGATCCCTCCAGCCAACCTGGGGTCTGTCTTGTTCTCATCACCTTAGGGCTGATCTTGCTGCTGTTACAGAAGCCTTCTAACTGCTCCTGCTCTTCCCTCTGCCCTGGACCACCCTTTTCTAATCTGTCCACATTTCCTAAAACACAGATCTGACTGGTGCTCTTCAGTGGCAATCCCTTGCTCTTAGGAGGGAAAAAAAAAAGTCTTTGACATAGACCACAAGTCTGGTGAGGTCTGGTGTTAGCCACCCCTCCAGCCCAGCTGATGCCCTCGCCTCACCCAGCATCCAGCCTGTCTCCTCTCTTGGCCTCATGCAGGCCACACCCCTTGCCTACCACATGGCCTTGCACATGACATTCTGCCGGGAACACTTCCGCCTCCCATCCCCTTTGCCTCATTAGCTCCAAGCCATGCTGACATATCGGAGAAGGCAATGGCACCCACTCCAGTATTCCTGCCTGGAAAATCCTATGGACGGAGGAGCCCAGTAGGCTGGAGTCCATGGGGTCGCAAAGAGCCGGATACGACTGAGTGACTTCACTTTCACTTTCATGCATTGGAGAAGGCAATGGCAACCCACTCCAGTGTTCTTGCCTGGAGAATCCCAGGGACGGGGGAGCCTGGTGGGCTGCCGTCTATGGGGTCGCACAGAGTCGGACACGACTGAGTGACTTAGCAGCATGCTGACGTATCAACAGGGCTCACTCACAACTTCCAAGAGCTTCCCCTGCCCTCAACAATATCAGACCCTCCTCTTTTCCTCTTGAGAACTGTCTCTGCTTTTTGTTGCTGGGATGGGAGAGGGGATGGTAGATAACACTATTTCTCATCCAAGTTTGGAACCAGCTGAGAAGAGGCAAAGCAGCTACACACATCTGCATATCAGCTTTGTAACTGGTGAAGCCAAACTTGGGACTCAGGTGTCCACAAAGAGCCTGTTCCTACATTCCCCTGAACTAAACCTGCCCACTCCCTCCTTCCATAGACACAGACACAGCCCCAGTCACAAACCTCTTCCACGGGGTCACCCCCACAACAGTAAGAGGAGTGGCAAGGAGACCCAGACTTGGCAGGGATTATGGATGGGGTAGGGAGATGGGAGGGTGTCTGGAACTTGTGTATTTGGAAGTTTCATAAAAAAGCCAATAAAATTAAAAAGACATTAAGAGTGAATATATATTCAGAATGAGAGAAGATCAGAACAAACTTTTAAAACTTGATGAATTCCACAGAATCACAAATTTAAAAAAAAGTAATCTTTTAGGTCAATGAATTGCCTAACCACTCCTGTAATTTTTTGTTCTAATGTTGCTCCACTTACTGCTGCATCTGACAGCTGAGATGTCCATGGACCAGTCTCTGGCTCTGCAACACTTGCCTCTCCTCCTTGCTGGGCACACTTCCAGTCTGGGTGCACTTCTGGTACCCAGTGCTATGGGGCACGTTTGTGTTGGGTCCCCTGGCCTGAGCTCCAGGTCACAATGCAGGGGAGTTGGCATGGGAGTGGCCATTTGTGCCGGGATGGCTGGCGATACCGCCACTGCACATATGCCCATCCCCACTGGACACAACTCAACCTGCCCTAACAGATCCCAGACAAGCCCACAGCCTCCCAGGGTCACCTGGTGAACATCACTAACTTTGTGGTAAATTCACATCCGAGGAGTATGTTTCTTAAAGCCAGTCATCTCCATGGATGGAGGAAGGGAGCCAGTTACCACGCTCAGTTTAGAGAAATCAGGTAGTTTCTCCCTCCACTGGGGGAGAATGAGTGAGGAAGAGGCCAAGAGAGCCCCGTGTTCCCCACCCCAGAGAGTGGGCACCTCTCCTTCTAGGGGAACATGAGGAGTGGGAGATAATGTCTCTGCTCCTTGCAAAATGCCTCCTTTACAGCAATTGGCATGGTGTGTAGATTGGGTAATAATACCTGACCTTCCCCCTCTAATATATACCCACTGCATTCTCCCCACTAGCACAATGCCTAGTACAAAACAGGCACTCCTTAGATACTTGCTGGAAGTGAAAAGGGAGGGAGGGAGGAGGGAAATTTCAATGTAGTAGAAGCCTTTTTGTTCAGGAACCCTCTTCTTGCTCTGCTCTCTTGCTTCATGAGTTGAAATCACTGGAGGAGAACTTGAAGCCAATGATTCGGAATGTACTGGCCCTCACTGTACATACTGCAATCCATACACTGTAGGTCGGCTCTGGTGTCCCGGTGCCAGGTGCTATGGGACACGTTTGTGTTGGGTCCCCTGGCCTGAGCTCCATGTCCCAATGCAGAGGAGTTGGCACAGGAGCGACCATTTGTGCTGGGACGTGTACCATAGCACCAGGCACCGGAGCCAACCTACAGTGTACGGATTGCAGACTCACGGGCTTCATGTTGGTTTAGCTTGAAACTGGCTACAGTGAGAGTGTCTGCACCAGAGAAGTCGGCCCTTTGCCAGCCATCCTCCTCCTCTTCCTGTCCTTGGCCTCAGGATCTAACACTCCCCAAATCATGACCGGCTCCTTCTGCTTCCTCCTCTGTGTCCCCTGCCACCTAAGGAGTCCTTGTTAAAGTAAGCACCACTGTCTGGTTACCATGAGGGGAAGCTCCAAGCATGTGCACCCAACCAGCCGCCACTTAAATGCCAACGCCCCAATCTGGGAATGGGCCATTGATTTTATTTTTTCACAAGCTTTGAATTCAGAAATAAGAGTCACAATAAGTCAGTCGTTAAGTAAAAATGGGGGTGATTACAAAGGAAAACTATGTACAAAACTTTAAAAATATGACTGCTCCATCATCCGCCTTGGAGGGACCAGGACACGGGCACCGGGAACAGCCGTGGCCCCACCGTCCTCAGCCCTGAATGCGGGCGGGAGACCCCTTTCTGAGGGTGAACCTGGCTCGGCCTGCAGTCCGGAGCTGGCTGGAAGGACACACACGGACCAGAAAGACACGGCGAGCTACCGGCGCCACGGAGACCAGGGTTCCTGACACAGGACGCAGGTGATGCTTCTCGGTAAGCAGTTGGGGTGGGGGGCTCTCTTGGCTGGAAGAACCCACCCAGGATCTCACCAGGGGTGTGGGGGGGTGGGCCGATGAGGACACACTTTCCTTGTGAGCGATCTGGAGTTGCCCCCCGCGGGGGCTTGAGGTCTGGGCTTCGTGTCTGTCTACCTGGGTCTTCGGGCCGTCTTCCATCAGACGCACGCACGGACTCGCATACATAACTTAGTAACATGCATCAACTACCCTAGAACAGCTAGAGGGGTGCAAGGGAGCCACTCGGAGAACCATGGAGCCCGTGGCGTCAGCAGTGGGAGGGAACAGTACAAGACAAGGTCAGAACCTGTGTTCACTAAGGAGGGGCCTGTGGAGACGCCATGCTCTGAGGTGGACTCAGATGAACACACGACTGTGGGCAGGGGATTTCCAAGCAAACACACCACACTAGTACCACTTCTTCCTAAACCAAAAAAAGGGGAAGAACATCATTCCATCTCCCTCCCCCCTCCATCAGTACCAAACACAACTGTGGGCTTCCAAACACTGACAGGGTAAGGGATGGACGTCCTTCCCAGAATCCTTCACTCTGGCTCATCTGTGCGGCGCCTTCACCCGAGGCTGGTGATGTTGGAGCGGCCGCCAGGGGGCGCCACGATGCGGTGGCCAGTGCGCCGCGGGTTGTTGTCATCTATCTGGGCGCCTGGGGAGAGACACGGCCGGTCACTCGATCTGTGGACACGAGCTCCGCCGGCTGCTCCTGCCCTCTCGTGTCGTGTCCCCATGTCAAGCCCTTGGGACATGGAGCCCTTGTCTTGACCAGCCCTCCATCCTCCCGATCCTGCAGTCCAGGCTGACCACTGCAAAGGCTCCCTGACCTCCACCGGGTCCAGTGCTCTCTCTTCTATGCGCCCCCCCCCGAGGCCCCGGGGCCACCCTCCTGCAGCACTGACCACCCTGTTCTCTTTTCTTGTCTAGCCTCATGTTCTTGCAACAGGGGAAAGGAAAACTTGCTCAGTCGTGTCTGACTCTTTGCAACCTCATGGACTATACAATCCATGGAATTCTCCAGGCCAGAATACTGGAGTGGGTAGCCTATCCCTTCTCTAGCGGATCTTCCCGACCCAGGAATCGAACCAAGCGTCTCCTGCCTTGCAGGCGGATTCTTTATAAACTGTGCTATCAGGGAAGCCTAAAACAGGGGGACAAACAATTATTGATTGCCTACTATGTGCAGGCACAGACTTGGTGCTTTAGCATATGTTGTTGAGTTCGGGGCACAGAGCAGTCCTGTGAAGGGGGCGTTGTTTTACTCCCAATTTACAGATGAGGAATTTAAGGCTCAGGTCACCCATTGTAGGGGCACCACTGGAGGGCAGAAAAGCCTGAATTCTAGCCCCAAGTGATCCATCCCCAAAGTGTTTTATGTGTTACGTGTGGGGGCACATGTGTGGGCCTGCATGTGTGCCTGTGTGTGAACACTCAGAGCTGGATTTACCCATCCCATTTGCCACAGGCAGATCTGCATGGAGGTAGGGACAGCCTTTTTTGTTTTAAATCTGCAAAGCTAACCATCCGTTCCAACCTCACGCATTCTCTTGCAGTTAAAGATTTAAAATTCCAGCACTAAGCTCAGTGCCAGCACTCAGTGAATATGTATTAAGTAAATATTGAAAGCTGGATAATGCTGGGGAGGAGAAGTATTGTGGGGAGGGTCCAGTCAGAAGATTTTCCTTCCAGAACAAATGGGCTCAGGGAAGGCAAGGTCTGGATTGAGGGACCCCTTAATTCATGTTCCCCACTGCATGATCCCTGAATTATTGTGGTAGGTGGTCACCCCCACAATTTAAACTGGTATTTAAACTGGTATCTTCTCTCTGTCCCTCCATTCTCCCTTTTGCCAACCATATTGCCTTTCTATTTAAATGCCCTTCATTCCTGCTGGACCACAAATCAGCCCACTGACAAAACTCTGCTCTGTTTTTGTACAGCCCATGAACTAAGAATAGTTTTTGCATTTTTTAATGGTCTTAGATTTTGCCTCTTCGCTCACAAAACTTAAAATATTTACTATCTGGCCTTTTAAGAAAAAGTCTGCCAACCTCTGGGCTGGACTGAGGCTGCCCAGCCATGTCTTATTCATCACCAACTTCCTAGTACCTGGCACAGCAAGTAACCCACAGTGACGCCTCAATCAAAATTCCAAGGTCCCAACACATGCACGCCTGCCCTCATGTGGTGAGCTGATGAAATTGCAGACACGCATCCCAAGAGGCTGCAGAAAGGCTGAAGGACCACGGGAACTTCTGATTTTGTCCACACACATTTGCTGAGCATCAAGCCCTGGCATTTTGACACTGAATGTCTTGGGGCCTTAATTTCCTCCTTAAAGAAGTAGGAATAATATGACTCTACACACAGGGCTGTTGTGAGGCTGAAACAGTCATGAGCGTGTGCTAAACCACCACGGATGGGACTAGCTAAAGATCCGACCCAGAAGACACACCCAGCAAAGGCAGCTACTGTGACTTCCCCTCCATGCTCAGCTTCATGGTGGACCCAAGTGCGTTAAGGACGAGCACATGGACAATTTACGCAGATTCTTCATAAACCAGGGTCACGTATCTCTATGCTGCCCCCAGGGACCCCCTCTGCTTTCTGCACAACCCTGGGAGGAAGGGAGGAGGGGATTCCCCCACTCCCATCTTTGGTTCCTCAAGTGTCTGAGGCTGTGGGTCCGCTTCTCAGGAGTTCCTGGTGCTGGGAGATACTGCAGGGTGGGGAGCCTTGGCTGCTGTAGTTTCTCACCTGATAAGCTGAAGTTGGACTGGTGGAGGTTTCTGATGGGTGGAGGCTGGTGTTTGGAAGGTGAGGATTTGACAGAAGGAGCGGGAGTTGCATATTTGGGCGTGGCTGGCACCTCGTACACAGGCCCGTCATACATGCCCCTGGGAACCCCTTGCAACCCAGAAACCTGAGAGAGGGGTGAGAAGAGCAACTGATTGATAAGATGCACATATGCATTCCCACGTGCAGGAGAGTGACCTGTGGTCTCCTGGGGATATGCACAAGTATGCACACACATGCTTGCACACGTACCACACACAGGCACACATTCACATGCACCAGCGTACCTAAATACACACACACACACACACACACACGTGTGCACACCTGCATATGCATGCACACACCACACACCCCCACTCCACATACACATAATTCACACATGCGTGTATACACACACACACAAGCCTGGATGCCCACCAACATGCATAATACACACGCCACATGCAGACACACAATTTTACACATGTACGTGCATGCCTGCATACATACACTAACACACACACATAATGCACACATCACACATGCACATGTACAATCTAACACACATGCCTGTCATATAAAGACAGGCATGTATGCATTCACATGCATACACACACAGAGCTTCCTGCAGGAGAACTCCAAAGCCATTTCCAAGGGGAAGACACTTTCCCTGACACCCCCATAAGGACCCCTGAAACGAGGACGGGGGCATCCAAGGGCCTATCTTCACTGTGGATTAGGGGATGTTGGGTAGTTTGCTTGGAAGGTGATCCCAGACAGATGGAGAAAGGACGAGAGGGTCACCTCTAACAGCAGCTGGCTCAGAGCAACTGTGGACACAAACCTCTGCTGGGACCCAGAAGTGAATGGGCCAAGGCCCCCAGCCCTCTGCATGGGTTGAGGGCTGCCCCAGGGGACAGAGCCCTGAGCAGAGAAGCTAAAACCTGCGGGGGCTCAGGTGGGAGACTGGGAGCCCACCGGTGGGCTCAGAGCTGGCCAGTGGTCCGTGGGCGTCTGCCCTAGGTCCTGGGAGACAGCGTGTGGCCAGGGACACAAGCAGGTCCCCAGTGTGCGTCAGTGACAGCGCCCCAGCCTCACACCTGCTTCCCTCCTCCCCTGCACAGGTAATGGCACCGCAACCCCAGTCCTGGCTCCCTCCTCCTACACAGGCAGAGCCCCTGGGCCGTCACCTTGTTCCGGATCCTTATGCGCTGGTAGAGGTACTCGGGGAAGGNTCCCCAGTGTGCGTCAGTGACAGCGCCCCAGCCTCACACCTGCTTCCCTCCTCCCCTGCACAGGTAATGGCACCGCAACCCCAGTCCTGGCTCCCTCCTCCTACACAGGCAGAGCCCCTGGGCCGTCACCTTGTTCCGGATCCTTATGCGCTGGTAGAGGTACTCGGGGAAGGGCTTCCTGGGGATGAAGCGGCCCATGCCCTTGTTGACGTTGATATTGCCATCCTCAAAGACGATCTTGCCCTGGCTGATGACCACCAGTGGGGAGCCGTGGCACTCCATGCCTTCGAAGATGTTGTACTCCACGGCCTGCGGGGCGAGAACCACGGGTTTAATCAGCTCCCCAGGCTTTTCTCTGCATGAGCCCTCTTCATCCTGATGGTGATTCTGCTATATAGGCTCTCACGGGCATTTGCCAGTGGTTTTTCTTTTTGGGAAACACCTTAGCGCCATGTACTATTCCTTTGTATGCTCTTTCATTGGTATAATCAGCCCCTCACTGCGAAACTTTCATGTTGCTGGTGGTTTTATATAATCTAACTATTACCCTCTGAAGATCTTGAATGTGAATGGGGTCCCTGGAGTTAGGAAATGCAGCCACTCTGGCTAACACGGACATTTTGGGGTCTCATTTTTAAACACATTCTTTAGGATGGTTTCCTAAAATTAAATTACTGGGTCACAGGGATGAGCTTTTGAAAGGCATTCATTGCAGACTGCCAAATAATTTTCTGAAGGCATCAGATGAATTGACATGACATTAGCAACAGGGGACTATTTAGTGATTTCACGTCTATGAAATCCCCCCCAGCACTGGGTAAGGTCGTTTTTATTTTTTCTGTCTTTTTAAAAAATAATTTGAAAGACAAATCATTTCTTTAAAACATAACGCATGCCTTTCATTTCCCAAAGTGACTATAACTAACACCAGCCACACTCTCTGATTATTCAAAAAGTAGGTCATGTAGACAGTAAAAATTCCAACTGTACAAAAGATACATCATTTTAAAAAGCAGGCCTGTCTTCACCCTCAGACTGAGAAGCCCGCCTCACAGTGGCATTCCCCCACCGGGGAATTCTTCCGAGGCTCAGGATAAACTGCCCACAATGTCACGTTCTGTATTTCACAACCACATAGAATTTTGGCTTTTTTGGCTTTGTTTTTGAATGTTAGTTTTTAATTTGTGGCCACACAATGTGGTTTCTGGGATCTTGGTTCCCCAACCAGGGATCAAACCTACAGACTCGGCAGTGAAAGCGCAGAGTCCTAACCACTGGACCACCAAGGAATTTCCACAACCACACAGTTTTAGAAGCTAATAGAATTGCTGCGTTACTTAAAGGTGCTATATGAACAAAGTAAAATTCAAACTGTACAAACAACTACTGTATATAAACTGCTGTCACGTCCATCCTGGGCCCCGGATATTTTCTGTATGTGAATAACTATCTCATGTTCCAGGTGCTCTCTACACAGTTTTTTCACTTTTGCTTTTCTTCTTACCTCCGAGAATGTTCCTGTCAGCACATCTTGTGGGTTAAAAATGTCTTGACATTCCTTAAAATACTGAAGTGGATTCCACCCCAGGGACATAATCAGTTCGGTTCAGTCACTCAGTCGTGTCTGACCCTGTGACCCCAGGGACTGCAGCAGGCCAGGGACATAATATCATTTACTTATTCAGTTTCCAGGGACAAACATGAGGGTCATATCCCTGCTTTTGCTAAAAAGCACGATAAATACACATGGGTGTCCACACAGGCATACGTGAACATCTTCCTCGACATGGTGTTTGAGCCAAAGAGTAAATGGATTTTAACCTAGATTTGCCCTTCAAAAAGGCAGCACTGTTTTACACTCCCAGTGAAACCCCATCGGTCGGTTGGCCTCCTTTGTCGGACCTCATCTCTGTCCTCATAAACCCGTGTCTCAGTCACTGGTGTGGGTGAAAACATTTTACTAGGATGATTTGTATTTGGTTAATTACACGTAAGGTCAGGTCTGTTTTTGAATGAATAGAAACCCTTTGTGTATTTCTTCTCGTGTCACTGAGCTTTTACGCTCCTTGTTCTATTAGGCTCTTGGTATTTTCCCTAATGGTTTCTAAGGACATGCTGCTGCTGCTGCTGCTAAGTCGCTTCAGTAGTGTCCGACTCTGTGCGACCCCATAGGCGGCAGCCCATCAGGCTCCCCCGTCCCTGGGATTCTCCAGGCAAGAACACTGGAGTGGGTTGCCATTTCCTTCTCCATTCTAAGGACATAGTCAATGTTAAAAGAATTTCTTGTCTGTGAGAGCTTGCATAGAATTTGTATTCTACTGTTGTGTGAAAATTGTATAAATCTTAATTATGTTGAAATAGTTTATAGTGCTTTTCAGGGCTACGATATCCTTCCACTTCTCTGTATATTCATTCTACTAATTTTTGAGAGTTTGATATTGAAAATCCAACTATAAATCTTAATTTATCTACTTAAAAAAATAATTGTAATATATAGT
>SJYA01000974.1:202640-213975 GCA_006410615.1 Neotragus moschatus | reverse complement strand
TTTACGCTCCTTGTTCTATTAGGCTCTTGGTATTTTCCCTAATGGTTTCTAAGGACATGCTGCTGCTGCTGCTGCTAAGTCGCTTCAGTCGTGTCCGACTCTGTGCGACCCCATAGGCGGCAGCCCATCAGGCTCCCCCGTCCCTGGGATTCTCCAGGCAAGAACACTGGAGTGGGTTGCCATTTCCTTCTCCATTCTAAGGACATAGTCAATGTTAAAAGAATTTCTTGTCTGTGAGAGCTTGCATAGAATTTGTATTCTACTGTTGTGTGAAAATTGTATAAATCTTAATTATGTTGAAATAGTTTATAGTGCTTTTCAGGGCTACGATATCCTTCCACTTCTCTGTATATTCATTCTACTAATTTTTGAGAGTTTGATATTGAAAATCCAACTATAAATCTTAATTTATCTACTTAAAAAAATAATTGTAATATATAGTGTAATTATATGTAACCTTTTTTCTGTATTTTCCAAGCCTCTTGTTACCATACTTTCATAATTTAAAATAAAAATTATAAAAATTAAAATACATTAAAAAATTTTCTCCCTTTTGTTTGTATTGCCAATACTTCCCCTGTTTATCTTCTGCCTTTAGATGTCATATAAAGTAATAAGTATTATTACCTGCTACAATATAAAGGTTTTTTTCTTTTCTCTTGGTTTTATTTGTATGTAATCAGTGGCCAAACAGACCAGTCTTCTCCTTCATAGCTTCTAAGTTTTGTATCTTGCTTAGGTCTTCCCACCTTCAAAATGATCATTTTTAAAAATAGGTATCATTCTAGTCCTTTCATAGCTTCATTTTATTTCAGTCTTTGACCCATTTCCATTTGTCTTGCAGTCAAGAGTACAGTAGAGGTCTAGCCCTATGAGCCAAGTATTCAAACACAATTGAGTGAATAACTGTCTAATTTCAACTGTCTCCTTTGCTGGATATCAAATTCTTGTATGTAGTCAGGCTATTGNAAAAAAGTGCAGCCAACGAATGAATGAATATATAAATAAGTAAGTGAGCGAAACACCTAGCCTCTAGGACATGCCTGTGAGTCTCACGGAGTCAGGGATATTCGTGCTGGAAGGAAGGTCACGTCCCTGGCCTCATATCCCTGCCTGGTCACATGGGAAAACATAAAGCGCTGACATGGGTCATCCTTCTGTAAGGCTGGTGTTCCTGTGCTGCGCCCAAGGGACAAAATGCTATTTGTTGATTTGTTGATTGCAACAAAGTGACATGAGCTCACTGGGTTTGCTCTTTTGACCCTGAGGCGTTGGAAAGAAAATACTTTGGGACTATGTGATGAGCCTCAAACTGGCATCTAAATCAATGGAATAAGTGGAGCGTTATTTTGTGATTTTCAACGAGGGCAGAGGCCAGCCTCTAGTTCAGAGCCCCAGGCACATGAGCAATCTTCTAGACATACAAAAATACTTTCAGATGTGATATTCACTTGTTTATTCAACAAAGGTGTATTAACCTGTGTCTGGCACAGTCTTAGGCAATGGGGACGAACTTACCAGCAGAAAGAGACAAATGACTGTGTTTACCTGTTGACATTCCAGTGCGGGATGGAGAAGTCAGGAACATACACTCTACCAGGAGAATGAGTATTAGGGCGTGTGGGGTAGCATTGGGGTTGCCATTTGTCAAAAGATGATTCAAACTCTCTCTTTAAGGAGAAATCTTCCAGCAAAGAGCAAATCAGAAGATGAGCAAGAAGGAGTGCTAGGCAGGGGAACAGTAAATGCAAAGGCCCCGTGGCACCATCCTGCCTGGGGTACATTTAGCTTGAGACCCGTGGGCTGGACCAGGGGAGCCGAGGCGAGAGGAGGGCCTGGGAGGGCCAGGCAGTGTTAGGGAGGAGTGAAGGGCAGACCAGGTTCAGCCCTATGGGAAATCATGGGAACTTGCATTTCACTTTGAGAGGAAAGAACCCTGGAGGTCTCTTGGCCAAGGGATGGCTTGGTCTGATTAAAGTTTTAAAATTTCTCAGCATCCAGTGAGAACAGACTATGATGCGATGAGGGTGTACAAGGGGCCACATGGAAATAAAAGAGGCCAGTTGGAAGGTGAGAGACGATGGTCCTTGAGCCAGGATGTCTGTAGCCAAGGAGAAGGAAGTGGCCAGATTCCAGGGCCTTTAATCCATGTCCTGCCTCCTCCTGAGACAGGTAAGATTTGGGGGGCAGCAGCTCCCTGGAGGAAGATCAGGGGTTTGTTTTGGACTTGGAACTGCCCACCAGACTTCAGGCTGCAGACTCTGAGTGAGCGATTGGATGTGTAAGTCATGGGCCGCTGCGTCCCTTTTGGGGAAAAGGAATTTGAATGCTGGGTACACAGCCTCACCCTCTTAAGGTTCCTGCTGATTAGAAGCTCCTTCTTATCCTCACCCATCAGGCAAACTCTTACGCATCCTCTAGCTCCAGGCCTGATGTCACTTCCTCTAGGAAGCCTTGCAAGCTTGCATCTCCACTTCCAGAACGGCTTGCACCCCTCACCACTTAGCCTTCTCCTGTGACCTCACGTCTTCTTGCCTCGCACTGGCGGACATCAGAGAAGGGACTGAAGCAGCTGTGCACCTACTGGGTGCAGGAAGCTGACTAGAATGCCCTGGCTGCTGTGAACCCTGAATTCTAGGCCTTTTGCCTACACTATCTCACACCCAGCTCTGCAGCAGGTACTGTGTTCTCCCCACTCTGCTGATGAGGCAACTGAGGCAGAGACATTACAGGTTAGCTGACACGGCCAGGGTGACACGGCCTATCAGGGTTGGGATCCTGGTCTCACATTCCTAATTCTGTGTTTCCTAATGCACTGCAGTGCCAGGCACACAGAAGGTGCTTAAATATTGCTGAATGAATGGCAGGTGACCTATAAACTTGAACAGTTACTGATTAAAAGGCCTGAAAGTGTTAAAATGCTCAGCTGTGTCCGACTCTTCATGACCCTGTGGACTACAGCCCGCCAGGTTCCTGTGTCCATGGGATTCTCCAGGCAAGAGTACTGGAGTGGGTTGCTCTTCCCTTCTTCAGGGGACCTTCCTGACCCAGGGATTGAGTGGGGTCTCCCACATTGCACGCAGATTCTTTACCATCTGAGACACCACGAAAGCCCAAAAGGCCCAAAGGCGTGCTGTAAACTATGTGGAGTTTTGTTCTGAGGTCTCCCGGAGCGCCCTGCCCAAGGTCCTCTCCCAAGTGTGCCTGAGGCAGTTGCAATCTCCAGCCCTTCAACCTTCCCAAAGGCCTGGCCCACCTGCCCAGCCCCGCAACCCCGCCCACCTGCTCAGCTCTGCGACCCCACCTACCTGCCCAGCCCTATGACCCCGCCCACAAGCCCAGCCCCAACACCCCAGCCACCCCAGGTTCTCACCAGGCCAGTAGGGAGGTCAAGTAGTCAGGCGTGGTGGGGTCCGGGCTGAGGGGAGGGGAGGTCACGAAGGCCGCCGCCTTGGCCCAGTTCTTGCTCCAGTAATGGGTGCCGTCCGTCCCCAGACTGGCAGCAATGGGCTCACCAAAAACGAGGGGGCCTTGGGAGGCAAACAGACACCCATGGTTGACAGTGGATGGTCTCTCGTGGGAGACGCCGATGCAGGAAAATAGAATCTCAAAGGCCGGACAATGAGACTGGGGATAAATCACACCCGTCCTCTCCATCAGGCTTCACCACATACACCCCCGAGGCCCTGCCCCCGGCCACCAGGCACTCAGCACTCGCTGTCCCGCTCAGTGACCCTGCGGACTATCCATGCTTTCAGCACTTGGATCTGATCATTTTCTGTTTACGATCGTCAGTCAAGGCACAGACACCTGATGTGCTGTCTTTGCATGGGTTCTGCCAGGAGCAGATATTCAAGTGAAAAATCGAGTTCAAGCGTTTTATCTGGAGGTGATGCCAGGAAACAACTCGGCGGGCGTGGGGGACGGGACATAGGCTGAGAGAGACGCCAAGGACAGGTGAGTGAGCACCCAGTCATGGCCATGGGTGCCCACGACTCAGTGCCCTGGAGGCTCCAGGAGCTCCAGGGCCGTCCCACCATGCGGAACAAGGGGACCAGGGTATGCAGCCACCAAGCCACTGCTGGGGGCTTCTTGCTGAGCACTCACTTTCCAGGGAGGGGCCAGAGGTGTTTCTGCCAGAACAAAAACCCATGGGCAAAGTCTCAGGCTTAGTGAGAATTTCTGCAGCTGAGGAAGTGCCAAGGGGACTTGGGCCCATGGCTCTGTGCTATCTGCCAGGGGCCACGCTGCTGGTGATGGGAGGGAGGCTTTGGTCTCCAGCAGCCTGGCTCTGGGATGGTGCCACCCAATGGCGGTGGTGGGACTGTCCTGTGCCGAGCTGTCCGGGGCAGGAGCCACCAGCCACATGTGGCCCTGGAGCACGAGAAACAGGGCTAATGCCACTGTTGTTTAGCCGCTCAGCTGTGTCTAACACTTTTGAGACCTCCATGGGATTTTCCTGGCAACGTGACTCGAAGCAGGTGCCATTCTCTTCTCCAGGGGATCTTCCTGACCCAGGGATCGAACCCGTGTTTCTGACTCTCCAGTGTTTACAGGCAACTTCTTTACCACTGAGCCACCCGGGAAGCTACTAAAGAGCCAACTTTAAAACTATTTAAATTTGCTTCATTTAAACTGAAATAGCCACGCACAGCTGGTGGTCACCTTATTTCTCGGCAGCTCCAGGGCCTGCAGACGTAGCTACGCCAGCCAGCGTGCTTACTGCTGCCCCTAAGCTCCTGTTACCACTCTGAGCAGCAGTTTCTTCATCTTTAACCCAAAGTTGGTCCTCAGCAAGCTGTGCTGGCCTAATGCGCTATCAACTCCTTAGCTTGCCCTTAAAATACTAAAACCAGGTATTTGAGGTTCAAAACTGCTCTGTTCCAGGACTTCCCTGGTGGCCCGGTGGTTAAGAATCAGCCTTCCAATGTAAGGGATGAAGGTTCAATCCCTGGTTGGGAAACTAAAATCCCATCTGCAGAAGGACAGCTGAGCTGCAACTAGTGAGCTCACGCACAACAGATCTTGTACGATGCAGCTGGGACCTCACACAGCCACCCAAATAATTTAAAAAAAAAAAAAAAAAAAACCTGCTGTTTCAAATGAAAACCACCAGCTGCATTGTGGCTTTCAGGCATTTGGAGTTGGGGTTAGTCTGAAATGAGACGTGCTGAAAGGGTGACATACACACTAGACTTTGAAGATAGTACAGAAAAAATAATGCCAAATATCCTGTTAGTACTTTTATCTTGACTACATGTGGAGTGAATATTTTGGACATATTAGGTGAAATATCTGGTTGACCAACAAGTTCGTTTCGATTTTTCTGTCAAATCTTATGGAAGAAAACTCAAGCTAACTTTTTTGGTCAACCCAGTAACATGTCATTAAAGATTTTTAAGACCAGAGCCACTTGCACTTTCCATGAAGGGTTCCTGTAAGAAGGGCGAGCCCTCTGGGTACAGAGGGTGGTGGATGCTGTCAGGGCTGTGTTGCCTCTGCTGATTTTCACCTGGCCACCCCGTCTGACCCAGAGCTTCCGGTCAACCTCATATGACTCCCAGAGCGTGGATGGGGTTGACCTTATCTTAGAGGCCAACGTCCTTGGTGAATGTCCACGAGGATCAGAGTCTAGCCACTGTCTCCGGGGGACATGAGCTACTGTCATTCNTCAGGGCTGTGTTGCCTCTGCTGATTTTCACCTGGCCACCCCGTCTGACCCAGAGCTTCCGGTCAACCTCATATGACTCCCAGAGCGTGGATGGGGTTGACCTTATCTTAGAGGCCAACGTCCTTGGTGAATGTCCACGAGGATCAGAGTCTAGCCACTGTCTCCGGGGGACATGAGCTACTGTCATTCTGTCTGTCTCCTCTGTCCATCTGTCATTCTCTCTCTCCATCTCTCTCGCCCTGATTTTGGGAAGGAAGGCTCCTCTGGATGACCTTCCTCACTCTCGACCTGCTAGTTGTTGGGGGCTGTGGGCCTCAATCACAAGGCCTGGGCAATGCATTTGGATGCCTCCTCTGAGTCTCCTGGGGAAGGGCCGTTGAGCGGGTCAGAGGGTAAGTAGTGTGTCCGCAAGTCTTAGAGCTGGAGGCGGACTTCCTGCCTCACTCCCCTGATGTCCAGCACGGTCCCCCAGGCCCTCTGGCCTGTGGAACAACATCTTCGTCCTTCCCAACCTGCAGCTGAGGCTCTGTGTGGGCCCCACAGTGGAGTCTGGGTGCACGTACCCACTGAGAGGCCCTGGATGGGGGATCCAGGATGAAGGGCCCAGAGAGAAGCAGAAAGAAGGCGGGAGGACCCAGGCGCTGATGCAGCCCCAGCTCCATCACTGCCTTGATGTGAAACCCTGGGGAGAACCTGGAACTCTTCATACATGGTCTCATGTGACCCACAGGTGGGATAATCACCTTAGCTACAAATGGAGAAAATGAGGACCAGAACACCACTTACCTGGGGCCTGTGGCACACGAGGAATCCAACCTAAAACCAGCCACCCATCTTGCGTCTGCCCACTGTCCAGCTCCCTTTTCAACCTGGCCTCTGGACCTCAGGCTGGGCACAGCTGACAGATCTCTATCCTGGGCAAGAGCTCCACCAGTGAACCTGAACCTGCTGGACACGCCCCTTCCTCACACCCAGCGGAGATCCCGGATGCTGGGCTGTGTACCTTTCTTCCTGGCCAGGGTGATGATGTCCGCCGCACTCTTACTCATCACCTTGGTGATGTACACAGGGCAGTTGATCCGGCCCGCGATGGTGATGGCCCGGAACACGGCCTCGGCCTCCAGCTGTGGACACAGCGAACACACAGGTCATGGGGGAGGGGTGGGGGCACCACCCACCCTGAGCACCCAGGTCTCTTCCTGATCAGCCTTCCTCGATTTTCCTTAATGAAGTGTGGTCAGAGGGAAATCTATCGCATCAAGGGAGGAAGACACCGCAGATTTTTAAAAAGGAAAAAAAAAGTCAGACTGTATTCGGCTAGAGGGTTGGAAGGCAGGACTGTGTTATTTGCATGCCTGGCAGTGCTCTGAATGCTGTCAGAAGATCACCTAAGCGGAACAGGCCATCAAAAGGTCCCCACGCTGCTCACATGCTTGGTGGTTCTTGTTTAGTCACTCAGTCGTGTTTGATTCTCTGTGACCCCATGCAGCATACCCGGCTCCCCGGTCCTTCACCATCTCCTGGAGCTTGCTCAAACTCATGTCCTTTGAGTCACGATGCTATCCAATCATCTCTTCCTTTGTCGCCCTCTTCTCCTCCTGCCTTCAACCTTTCTCAGCATCAGGGTCTTTTCCAGTGGGTTGGGTCTTCGCATCAGGTGGCCAAAATATTGGAGCTTCAGCATCAGTCCTTCCAACAAATATTCAGGGTTGATTTCCTTTAGGATTGACTGGTTTGATCTCNCAACCTTTCTCAGCATCAGGGTCTTTTCCAGTGGGTTGGGTCTTCGCATCAGGTGGCCAAAATATTGGAGCTTCAGCATCAGTCCTTCCAACAAATATTCAGGGTTGATTTCCTTTAGGATTGACTGGTTTGATCTCCTTGCTGGCCAAGAGTCTTCTCCGGCACCACAGTTCAAAAGCATCGATTCTTCAATGTTCAGCCTTCTCTCTGGTCCAACTCACATGCCTGGAGGTGGTTATTTATAAAATTCCTGACATCAGGGAACGCAGATGTTCCCATACATTCCTTTCTTCCTTCAACAACTATATGAAACCACGTGCTATGAGGTTTGGTCTCTGTACTCCCTAGACCAGTACTTCTTGAATAAAAAAACCAATGATGTTTTTATTGTCTTATTTTTTAATTTCCAATCTGTCAGAGGCCCACACATGGCTGTGCTGCTCTTGGCTGGCAGGAAGCCCAAGCCACAGCCACGTGCCAGGAAAGCAGCCACACCTAGCAGAGTCCCCATGGTGCACACATGCCTAGAGTTGGTGGCAATGTAACATGCTACAAAGGTTTATAAACACTGTCTCCGGTGTGTTCCTGGTCTCACCAGGGACTGGGAACCCAGCTCATGGGCATGGGCCTCACGTTTGAAGCACTGGGCCAGTTCAGGAGTCCTTGGGGTAAGGAGTCTGTGTATTCATGTGTCACGTCCCATGTTCCAAACAGGCCAGCCCAAAGCAGAGATCAGGGAAGACTGCTAATGACCTGATGAGACATCAGAAAATGCTGGGCGCCCATCCTGTCTGATGTTCAATCAGCTTGCCTTCCTTCTGTCCCTGCTAAACACACACACACACAGAGGTGCACCCTATCACTCACTCCTAGGGCAATCTGTCCAGTCTTAAGATTATAGTGGACAGAAGCCTTGTGCAGAGGCAGTGATTTGGAACTCGCTCTGCCTGGAACATGGAGCTCCACTTTCCTGTCGTCAAAAACCCTGAGTCCTCGGTCGGGATTCTGAAGTGTCCTTGGGGTCTTGGTGGGAAGTTCCTGGGCCCTGGGACAGGCAGAGCCTTTCCCAACTCTTCTGATGGATCTGCAGCCCCCAGAGCTCCTGAGCCCCAGGGCAGACCCCGGAGAAGACCACACGTGCTGACATGCTCATATGGGGAATGGGACGGGGTGGGGGCTCTAGCTAGCTGTTCCAGCTGGAACAGCATCGGGGTAAGCTCTCAGCTATGTCAGAGTCACACCCAGCGGAGGCTCCTTTACCTCTTCAGGTCTGCTCAGAGCATGGCCCTCAGGACCCGTGATGCCCATCTCTAAGATCCGCTTCTGTTCCTACAAGACAAGAACGAACGAGTCAGTGATAGCAGAATGCCAGAGCCAGGAAAGGCCAGTCCTCCAATCCATTAGACGGATGGGACAGTTGAGCCCAGGAGGAGGACTGGACCGTGTGGAGTCTAATGGCTGGGGACACCCACAACTTCTTTGCCCCTTCACTCCCAGTGCCCACCTTCCCCCTTTGCAATGTCTCCATCCATAGGGGCTCTATTCAACCCCACAGGACCAGTGAGAGGAAGCAAGGTTGCAAGAAATAAGCCTCAAAGACCACCCTCCACTCTTCCAACTTCTGTGTCTGCTGCACAACAAGAGAAGGAAGCAGGTGGTGTGCGGGCGTGACATGGATGCGGAAACCACAGAATCCTCAGCTGGGCATCCAGTTCCAGAACTGAGCGTGTGTGTGACTCTGGGCACACTGGTCACACTCTCATGAGACTCAGTCCTCTCTTCTTTCCTTTCGTTAAAAATTGAAGTATAGGTGATCTACAAGGTTGTGTTAGCTTTAGGTGTACAGTAAAGGGATTTATTGGAGGAGTTAATGCTGAAGCTGAAACTCCAATACTTTAGCCACCGATGGGAAGAAANAGACTCAGTCCTCTCTTCTTTCCTTTCGTTAAAAATTGAAGTATAGGTGATCTACAAGGTTGTGTTAGCTTTAGGTGTACAGTAAAGGGATTTATTGGAGGAGTTAATGCTGAAGCTGAAACTCCAATACTTTAGCCACCGATGGGAAGAAATGACTCCTTAGAAAAGACCCTGATGCTGGGAAAGATTGAAGGCAGGAGGAGAAGGGGATGACAGAGGATGAGATAGTTGGATGTCATCACCGACTTGATGGACCTAAGTTTAAGCAAGCTCTGGGAGTTGGCGATGGACAGGGAGGCCTGGCATGCTACGGTCCATGTGGTCGCAAACAGTCAGACACAACTGTGTGACTGAACTGTCAGTTCAGTTCAGGTGCTCAGTCATGTCCTACTCTTTGCAACCCCATGAACCGCGGCATGCCAGGCCTCCTTGTCCATCACCAATTCCTGAAGTCTACCCAAACCCATGTCCATTGAGTTGGGTTGACTCAATAGATGTCATTCAACCATCTCATATTCTGCTGTTCCCTTCTCCTCCTGCCCCTAATCTTTCCCAGCATCAGGGTCTTTTCAAATGAGTCAGCTCTTTGCATCAGGTGGCCAAAGTATTGGAGTTTCAGCTTCGACATCAGTCCTTCCAATGAACATCCAGGACTGATCTTTAGGATGGACTGGTTGGATCTCCTTGCAGTCCAAGGGACTCTCAAGAGTCTTCTCCAACACCACAATTCAAAAGCATCAATTCTTCTGCGCTCAGCTTTCCTTATAGTCCAACTCTCACATCCATACATGACCACTGGAAAAACCATAGCCGAAAGTGATTTAGTCATACACAAAAGGAAAAAACTGAATGAACTTTTGGGCCAACCCAATATATTGCTTTTCAGATTCTTTCTCCTTATAGGTTACTATAAAATACTGAGTAGAGTTCCCTACACTATACAGTAGGTCCTTGTAGCTTATCTGTTCTCTATATAATAGAATGTATATGTTAACCACAAAGTCCTGATTTATCCCTCCCCCTCAACCTTCCCTTTCGGTAATCATACATTTCTTTTGTAATGTCTCTGCATCTGTTTCTGTTTTGTAAATGTATCATTTTTTAATTCTAGATTCCACACATAAGCCATTATCCTATGGTATTTGTCTTTGGCTTACTTCATCATGTCATTTAGTATAATCTCTAGGTCCGCCCATGCTTGCTGCAAATAGCGTTATTTCATTCATCTTCTCTTCTTCACACTGGAATGACAGTGTCTGCACCTGGAGTTGCTATCATGCATCACCAAGGTGGCAGATGAGAAATGCCTGGGTGAGGTATATACAGTCTACAGTATATATATATATATATATGTGTGTGTGTGTGTGTGTGTGTGTAGTGTATACTGAGAGCTCTTGAATCATCACCCAGTTCTCATTCCCTCTACTGTAGCTTCATCTTTCTGGCACCTATCTTTCTAACAGGAAAGCTCAACCGCAAGCTTATACATGAAATGGTTCCCTGAGCTAACAGCCTAGCTGCAAGTCCACTGGCTCCAAGGCTTCAGGATGCCCCCTCCTGAGGAATACTTCAGTTTCTCAACACTGATCTCTCTACATCGCCCAGATGTCAGCTGTGCTGCTATTTTTACCTTCCCCAGTTTCTGTATCATCATTCTGGAACACATTCCTATGAGAAGCCCCAGACCCTACCAACAATAAAAAAAAAAATCATAATTTTCAACTCTGCATTTATGGTTATTAAGCTTGAGTTTATTATAAGAACATAAGCTGGAAATGATTTCAAGATCCAACAGCTGGGGTGGATTTAAGCACAGAAAGGGATAATGTCAGCTACTGAAGATGATGTTTACAAGGCATTTTGTAAACTGTTTACAAAAAGATTTATGATACGGAGACATCCCTGTGGAAGACTATTTAAACATCAGTTACTATTTCTGTTGGAGGGAAGGAAAGAGGAGAAAAAGGAGGAAAGACAAAAGATGAAATAAGGCGGGGGGGAGGG
>SJYA01000974.1:164335-202456 GCA_006410615.1 Neotragus moschatus | reverse complement strand
GGGACGGATCACAACGACCATGGCTGAATACTACCATTACTGTCACTCCACCCTGAAACGCCACTACAGTGAGAGACACGGTACCCAAGAACCGAAAGAATGCCGAGATGTCAAAAATGTTTTGCAACGGGGGAAACAGATGTACAAAAGGTAACATATTTACTGGAACTGAGAAAACGCAATCTTAAATCAGTAGCAAGAGATTTTCCTGGTGGTCCAGTGGTTAAGACTCTACTTCCAATGCAGAAGGACCAGGTTCGATCCCTGGTTGGACTTTCTGCGTAGCTGTTGATAAAGCATCTGCCTGCAGTGTGGGAGACCTGGGTTCAATTCCTGGGTTGGGAAGCTCCCCTGGAGAAGGAAATGGCCACCCACTCCAGTATTCTTGCCTGGAGAATCCCATGCACAGAGGAGCTTGGCGGGGGCTACAATTCATGGGATCGCAAGACTTAGCACTATCTTTCTTTTCTTTCTGGAGAACTTAAATTCTAGATATTGCGTGGTGAGACCAACACACACACACACACACACACAATGGCAGCAAGGAAAGCTAAAAAGCCCCATTTAAGAATTGGGGCTCCAGAGGCTTCCCTAGTGGCTCAGCGGTAAAAAAAAACAAAACAAAACAAACAAACAAACAAAACTGCCTGCCAATGCAGAGACATGGGTTTGATCCTGGGTCTGGGAAGATCCCACATGCCATGGAGCAACTAAGACTGTGTGCCACAACTACTGAGCCTGTGCTCGGAGCCCAGGAACCACAGTTACTGAGCCCATGTGCTGCACTACTGAAGCCCGTGCTCCGCAACAAGCTAAACCACTGCAATGAGAGGCCTGCAAACCACAGCTAGAAAGTAGCCCCCGCTTGCTGCTACTAGAGAAAGCTTGTGTGCGGCAACAAAGATCCAGCACAGCCAAAAATAAATAAATACTTTTTTAAAGTATTAAGGTTCCAAACTCAACTTCTTGCACACATCTGATGAGACACAGGTTGGAAAAGTGGGTAACAGTAACTACAAAAGCTAAATATATGTACCCAACCACCCAGGAATCCTACTCCTAGGTATTTACCAACAGAAATGTGAACATATGTTTAACAACAGACTGAACAAGAACATTCAAGAAAAAGTTACAAACAAGAGTCCCAAATTTAAAACAATCCAAATATCTATCAAGGGCTTCCCTGATGGCTCAGACAGTAAAGAATCTGCCCGCAATGCAGGAGACCCAGGTTCAATCCTTGGGTTGGGAAGATCCCCTGGAGAAGGAAAAAGCAACCCAACTCCAGTATTCTGGCCTGGAGAATTCCATGGACATAGGAGTTCAGCAGGATATAGTCCACGGGGTCCCAAAGAGTCAGACACGATTGAACAAATATAAATAGAAATATATATATATATCAACTGGAGAACAAAGTATGATCTATTCCTGCTGTGTAATTCTACACCACGATGATAAAGAAAACACTGTGCTTCAGGAAGCCATAGGGATGAATCTCAGACCCAGGACTGAGCGAGGTCAAACGAGGTCTCTTTCTCCCTCACTTGGAAGGAAGCCGGCCACCATGATGTAGCTGCCCATCTGTCAGGGAGCCAAGGGGGCCTCTGTCCAATAGCCAGCAAAGAATAGAGGCCATCGGTCTGATAGCTTGTGAGGAACTAATCTTAGCAACAACCCTCTGAGCGATGCTGGAAAGGAATTCTGCCCCAGACCAGCCATGAGACAACTGCAGCCAGACCCAACACCTTCACGGCAGCCTGTGAAAGACCCCGAGGTCAAAGACCCAGCAAGGCCACACCTGGACTCTCAACCCACAGGACCGTGACACAGAAGAAGTTTATTGTTTGAGGATGCTAAATTTGAGACAGGGGGGTTTGTTATGCAGCCATGAGAACTGAAACAGGTTTTGGTGCACAAAAGTAGGGTTTCACCATGAAAGTGAAATTTGCTCAGTTGTGTCCGACACATGGCGACCCCATGGACTATATATAGTCCATGGAATTTTCTAGGCCAGAATACTGGAGTGGGTATCCTTTCCCTTCTCCTGATGGCTCAGAATCCACCTGCAATGCAGGAGACCCAGGAGATGTGGGCTCGATCGCTGGGCCGGGAATATCCACCAGAGGAGGAAATGGCACCCCACTCCAGTATTCTTGCCTGAAAAGTCCCATGGACAGAGGAGCCTGGCAGGCTACAGTCCAACGATCCCCTAAGAGTCGTGAGTGACTAAGCACACACGCATACATATATACTACTTCAGTTCAGTCGCTCAGTCGTGTCCGCCTCTTTGCGATCCCATGAATCGCAGCACATCAGGCCTCCCTGTCCAACACCAACTCCCGGAGTTCACTCAGACTCATGCCCACCGAGTCAGTGATGCCATCCAGCCATCTCATCCTCTGTCGTCCCCTTATCCTCCTGCCCACCGAGTCAGTGATGCCATCCAGCCATCTCATCCTCTGTCGTCCCCTTCTCCTCCTGCCCCCAATCCCTCCCGGCATCAAAGTCTTTTCCAAGGAGTCAACTCTTTGCATGAGGTGGCCAAAGTACTGGAATATACGCTACTCAGCGTGGCATTACTTTCACTGGATGCATCCAAATCTTCTATCTTGATTTGTGGCATCATGATTAACATAGCCCTTCCCCCGAAGGAGACAACGTGACCCTTTTGATTTCCTCCTCTTCTGCAGAGAGTGCTCCTCCTCTACCGTACTCTTGCCCCTTCCACCCCTGTCTGTATCCTCTCTTCATTTCCTATGACTAAATCCTAACCGGTCAACCTGACTTTATTCCATTCCCATCAAATTCTCCACCCCACGGCCAGAATGATCCAAATGAGTTCATGTCTCGCTTTATTAAAAACTTTTGCACGACCACGTCTGCTACATGTCCAACACTGAGCTTTGCACACACAATATCACTGACCCTCAGATAAAGAACAGGAGCTTTCCTGGGGTAGAGCTCCCTGCCCCATGTCAGAGGGCCAGGAGGTCAAGGAGGCTGGGCTGGAACTCTGCTCCTAGCCTGCGCTCTGTCCACTATCCCTGCTCCCAAAGCTCCCAAGGCATGGAGGAGGACGGGCAACTCCAGTTTCCACATCTGTTGCCTCCGGAGTCCCCCAGGTGTGCCAAACGCATCTTCTTTTGGATCTTCATTTATTGTCATGCAAACTCTCCATGGTTCACAGGACAGTCACGTTACCCCTACTGTACAGGTGAGAAAACCGCAATCCAAGAGGCACTATGGCCTGCCAAAGGCCACACTGCAGACAGTGTGTGAGTGATTCACACCCAGTGTCTGACATGCCATCCAGCTCTTGGCTTGACCCTTCACGCCCAGTGACCTGGCTGATTAATGCCTCCACCCCTCTTCTCATAGCCTTTACAACAAGGAGAAGGAGACTGAGGTGGAAAGCCTGGGAATTCAGACCACTCACCTGAGCTATCAAATCGCCATTTTCTGCATGGACCAGAATCACAGCTCCCAGCCCCTTAAGGAAGGTGAAGGCTTCATAGAGCTAAGGAGAGATAAACGGGGGTTGGGGTGAGATAAAAATATCACAGCACGAGCATCTGCAGACTGCCGTTATTGCTCACACACACAGTCATCCACCTGCCGGGATGCTCCATCCACATCAATGGAACACATTGTTCAACAAGTGAGCACTGGAAAAGATCTTCCCTTAGCCCTACACCCTCCAGATCCAAAAGCAGGAAGTTAAGGTGGGTGGGGGCGGGGTGGCAGTGGTGGGGCATACTTGATAAATGTCACACCAAGGCATGATTATGCCCACACGTATACCCACGTGGGCCTTTCACTTTCTTTGTGGCTTTGCTTCTTTGAAGTATGTAGTTGTCAATGGGGACAAATGCAGCTGAGAAGTTTACTGAAATCGTGTAATTAAACCTGCTGAGCCTGTATTGCAACCACCACCAACCACAGGAAATGTGTACATCTTTACAAAAATTCCAACCCATGTCATCTTGCAAATCACAGTGTAGTAGGGGGGACCAAGTCCTTTAATAACTCTAATGACCAGACCACATATATCCTGCCAAGCATCACCTGATTTAGCCAATCCAGGTCCTGCCCACACTGCCCACCGCCCTCTTCCAACCCACAAAGGATCTGTAGTCAGATAGTTGTATCTGGTGAGGTCCAGAGCCACATGTTCCCCCCCTTTGCCAATCTCAACTTTGTCCTCATGGCATATAAGACCTCCCTCACCCAGGATGTGTGCTTTTAGAGGTGGACAACAGGTGCTGGAGGCATATGGAGCCATGGAGCACTTTCGAGGACTCACACCCTAAATCTGCTCAGTTCCATTTCTAACCAGGGCTTCAGTGAAACAGACACCTGAATGAAACAGGTGAAAATGTCAGTTATGCTAGAGAAACACACACTATCTTTTCCATGAAACTGAATGAACTTTCAGCCTTTAGGATGCCTCTGATGGTTGCATCAAAGGTTTCCAGGACATCCGGGGGGAAGTTACATCCTGTAACTCCAAGTGTCTCTTTTGAAAGGGAAAACATGGATGCTTCCTCCATTGCACATGAAACCCCACGGTGATCATGACAATCTGCTTATTAATACCCGAATGGCACCTGCTGTGTGCCAGGCGCTGCCCTAGAGCTTTACTTGTACGGAACCATTTAATCCTCAGCAACCTCTCTTAATGGCACTTGCCTAAAGCACAGAGAGGTTAGGAAATCTAGCCCCAGGCTACACAGCAAAGTTGGGTGTTGCTGTCAGGCAGTCTGGTTCCAGCATTCATTTCCTTTGCCACCACACTATCCCACCTTTTTAACAAGCAGAGGGCAGAGCAATAATAAGAAAACCAAACTAGGGGTCCTAGTAGTGAAAGGCAGCCCCGGGCCCAATAAATTGGAACCCACTACATCTGTACTCCTCAGAACACTATCTTCCTCGACTCAACTCCTCCGCAGAACAATTGTTTGAGGTTGACAGGGCCAGCAGGGATCATGCTGTACAGATGAGAAAACTGAGGAAGGACATGACTTGCAAGTAACTGGCGGAATAGCCAGGGCTCTGGAAATGGTCCCCAACCTCGCTTAAACCCCAGAATCAGCTGCAGAGCTTTCGGGACATACAGATTCCTGAAGTCTAGCCCTGAGCATCTCTGATGGAATCTAAGAGTCTGTTTTTAGTGAGCTCTTTACATGAGGCTGAGGACGAGCTGAGTTTGGGAACCACCATGCAGGGGGTCCCCACTCTATGCCATTCTAGCTGGAAAGGAATACAGGGTGATGACTGACAGTTTGGAGTCAGAACCAGGACTTGAACCCAGAGCCCCCCCTGGCCTGCTCTCCCCTGCCCTGCACTGCCTTCCTGACAAGGCAGGTCTGTTCCTGCCCCAGACAGGTGGAGGGTATACCAGGACCTACCTGGCTATCGGACATTTGGTAGAGATCCTTGTAAGCCATGTAGACCTGGAAGGAATTGACTCCTGTTTCAAGATATAGAGAGCAAAAAATGCATTTAAGAAAAAGAAGAACATGTCTTGCCGGTACATCTAAGCTAGCCTGGGGGCAGTGGGGGAGGTGACCTCCAGGGAAGGTCACATGTCAGCTGAGTCTGAAACAGCAGGAAGAGGAAGGGGAAGAGGAAGAAGGGGACGGGGAGGATGAGGGGGAGGAGGGGGAAGAGGGAAGGGGAGGGGAGCTACCTGGGCCGAGAGGGAGGGGTGTGCATGGCACAGATCGAAGGAAGGATAAAAGGACATTAGATGTGCAGGTGTTACAAAGTGTCCTGTGTCAGAAACAGAAAGATTATGCGCTTTTAAGAAAATTCCCGTATGCTTTTTCATTCTAGTAAAGTATACAAAACAAGATTCACCCTCATAACCATTTTAAAGTGTACATTTCAGGGGCATTTAGTGCATTCACGATGTTGTACAGCCATCACTGCCATCTAGGAGAATGTGTGCTTTTAAAGCAAAGGAATGACACGATCAGACGTTTTTGTCCCAGGACTCTTCTGGAAGGCTGGGTGTGCAGAACAGCAGGGAGACACGGAGGCAAGCTGGAAGACGTTGAAGGCAAAAGGGACAGGTGAGGGGAGGCTCTGAACCAGGGCAGGAGCTGCAGCGATGGAGAGGGATTAAGAGTGTGAAAAAGCTGAAATGACAGGATTTACTGTGCAGTCAGAGGTGGGGAAGCAGGGGAGGTGGGGAGAGGATTGCTCCTAATATGCCTTTAAGGGGCCTGAGAACAAGGGACCATTATTTCACCTTCCACACCCACATGTGCTGAAAAGAGCCAACTCACTGGAAAAGACCCTGATGCTGGGAAAGACTGAGGGCAGGAGGAGAAGTGGGTGAGAGAGGATGAGATGGTTGGATGACTTCACTGACTCAATGGACATGAGTTTGAGCAAGCCCCGGGAGATAGTGAAGGACAGGGAAGCCTGGTGTGCTGGAGTTCATGGGGTGGCAGAGGATCGGACACAATTTAGCAACTGAACAACAAACAGGTAAAACCACAGTGAAAGATAAACTCATAGCCTTAGCTGCTTCACTATTTTTGGAAAGAGAGGAGAAACATATCGATTGAGTAAACTTCAACCAACATGGTGAACATATCTGCAACAAACTAAACAAAATTTCTTTTTTCAAAACCTCTTATTTAACGACTATCAGCCAGGAGTTACTTCTGGGCAAGGAGGGAGTTGTAACTACAGTGGGGACCCATGAGAAGTTCATCACAGAGGTCTTTGGGGCAAAGTTCTATTTCTCGCCTGGAAAGGGGAATCTTGTAATTCATAAAGTCACATTTTTTTCTTCTGTGGTTTTCTGTATGCTTCATTTTACAGTTAAAACAGATTAAAATAAAAGCAATAAAGCAAAAAAAGGCAAACAGAATTTCTAGACAACTTTTTTTAGTTGGCTAACAAATAAAGATAAACACGATTTGGTCTTATCAAAGTAATTCAGATGGAAACCTCAGTACTGTACATTTTAGAACATGCTGCTCAGTGCTAGTGAATAAGCATCAAAATGAGCCCCTCTTTCATAACAAGTGACAGTAACATTGGCACAACCAATTTGCACCCACTTGGAAAACCAATCCGTATCCAGAGTTGTGTTTCAGTATCTTTGGCCCGATAATTCTACCACTAGCGGTAGAGCTTTGGGAAATACAGTCAGCCCTGTTACTCAAAAACCTCCCAAATTCATAAACTCCATCACCACAGTCCTCCTCCAAGGAGGCTGCAGGGAGCACCAGTGCTAAAGGATGACACTGAACACCTACTGAGCCATCAATCCATTCATAACACCCTCCAGTTCTCGGAACTGTCTTACATTTTTTAGCAAATAGCCTCCCCATATCCAACCAGTAACCTTGGAAGCAGCCACGTTCACACCACGTGGCCACAGATCACAGATGGCTGGTCCAGGGCTGGGCATCTGACAGATGCTGAGCCGAGCCAGGAGGAGGGACTGAGTCCAAATGACAGCAAAGGACATCTGACTGGTCTTTGAAACAGATGTCCACCCAGACAAAGTGTGGGCTGTTGTATTCCACTGCGGGGACTATGGAAATAGAGAGTGCAGGTCAAGGGTAGGAGGAGGGCAGGGCTGGCTCCAAGGCAGGGATGAGCACAGGAAGACTGCCTGGCGTGGCACGGACATATTCATGGATCGCTGAATACACGTCTCTGTCACTAAAGAAAAGCTGCTTTGTTCAGCGTAAGCCAAGCTCTGGAGTGAGTCTCTTGCTTGCAGTCAAACATAGGGAGGCTGATATCTATACTGGTGAAGAAAAACTGGTTTCATAAACAATAAATAGGTTTCTTGGCTGCAAGACTTACAGATTTTTACATGATTTTTACAAACACAACTCTTGATACGGATTGGTTTTCCAAGCGGGTGCAAATTGGTTGTGCCAATGTTACTGTCGCTTGTTATGAAAGAGGGGCTCATGTTGATGCTTATGTGCATTGAGAATATTCGAGAAGAGAATAAACAGGAAGCAATTCCGAAACTTATGAGAGCCCAGAAGCCCTTTCTCAGGGAATATTCATTGTCTCACTCATCAGATATTCACTGAGTACGGACTATGGGCCAGTACCATTCTAGAAGGTAGAGATACAGCTATGAAGGAGGCAGGAAGGATTCCTGTCTATATTCCAGTGGAAATAAGCCGTGAACAAAGAAATAAATGAGATAATTTCATGTAAAAGCAGGAGGCAGGAAGAAGTTAAACAGGCTGGTAAATAGTTTAAAGGTTCACAAAACGTTTGCAACAACCTTTCTCCAGAGGTAGATCTATTTTCTCAGTTCTTTAATGTGGGCTGTCTTGAGACTGACTCTGAACCGCAGAATGAAGCAGAAGTGTGAGTGGACACATTCCAAGCCTGGGCTCAGAGGGCTTGCAGTTCCATCAGCCTCATGGAGTCAGCACGGGAAGAAGCCTATGAGAGCCGCCGGGGAAGGGAGGGTGCAGGGAGCCATCCCAGGCAGCCCCACCTCCCAGCTGGGGCCTAAGGCATAAGTAAGCCACATGTGGGCAGCAGAACCGCCCAGCTGAGCCCAAACCAAAGTGCCTTTCCACAGAGTTGTGCGCAAATAATAAATGCTGCTTTTTATTTGTTGTAGTAAAATACACCTCACCTAAAAGTTACCATCTGCACCATTTTAAGTGGTTTAAGTACACACACACTACTGTGCTTCCATTTCAAAACCTTTCATTTTGGCAGAACTGAAACTCTATCCCCACTAAACACTTCTGCTTCATTGTCTATGCTAAAGCCTCTGACTGTGTGGATCACAACAAACTGTGAAAAAATTCTTAAAGAGATGAGAATATCAGACCACCTTACTTGCCTTTGGAGAAACCTGTATGCAGGTCAAGAAGCAACAGTTAGAACTAAACATGGAACAACAGACTGGTTCCTAATTGGGAAAGGAGTATGTTAAGGCTATATAGTCACCCTGCTTATCTAACTTATATGCAGAATACATCATGTGAAATGCCAGGCTGGATGAAGCACAAGTTGGAATCAAGGCTGCTGGGAGAAATATCAATAACCTCAGATATGCAGATGACACCACCCTTATGGCAGAAATCAAAGAGGAATTAAAGAGCCTCTTGACGAAGGTAAAAGAAGAGAGTGAAAAAGCTGGCTTAAAACTCAACATTCAAAAAACTAAGATCATGGCATGCAGTCCCATCATTTCATGGCAAATAGATAGGGGAAAAATGGAAACAGTGGCAGGCTTTATTTTCTTGGGCTTTAAGATCACTGCGGATGGTGACTACAGCCATGAAATTAAAAGACTCCCTGGAAGAAAAGCCATGACGAAACTAGACAACATATTAAAAAGCAGAGACATTGCTTTGCCAACAAAGGTCCATCTAGACAAAGCTATGGTTCTTCAGTAGTCATGTATAGATGTGAGAGTTGGACCATAAAAAAGGCTGAGCACCAAAGAAATGATTTGTTTCTAACTGTGGTGTTGGAGAAGATTCTTGAGAGTTCCCTGGACAGCAAGGAGATCAAACCAGTCCATCCTAAAGGAAATCAACCCTGAATATTCTTTGGAAGGACTGATGCTGAAGCTCCAATACTTTGGTCACCTGATGTGAAGAGTCGACTCATTAGAAAAGACCCTGATGCTGGAAAAGACAGAAGGCAGGATGAGAAGGAGATGACAGAGGGTGAGATGGTTGGATGGCATCACCGACTGAATGGACATGAGTTTAAGCAAACTCCAGGAGATGGTGAAGGACTGGGAAGCCTGGCATGTTGCAGTCCATAGTAGAGCAAAGAGCTAGACACGACAGCGACTGAACAACAACAAATTAGACACTAACTCTGCATTCTCCTTCCCCCCAGGCCCTGGCAACCACCCTTGTTTACATACTCTATGAACTGGATGACAACAGGCCCCTCCTATGAGCACAGCCATACAGCATCTGCCTTCCTGTGACTGGCTTATAATGTCCTCAAGGCTCACCCACGTCATAGCAGGCGTCAGAATTCCCTTTTTTTTCAAAGCTGAATGATGCTCCATTTTACAGATAGACAACATTTTGTTTATCCAGTCATCCTTTGATGGACATATAAGTTGTTTCCTTTTCTGAATGGAGAATTAACACCAAGCTCAGACCAGGGGTCTCACCCTGGTACCAGAGTTCTGATGCTGAGATCATTGGGTGAGCCTCAAGAGAGGTCAGCTTGGGACATGCACAGTATCATATAGCCAAGAAGTATGAGGGCAGGATTCAGATCCAGGCAGCCCAACTTCTGGGATATTTTTACATCTTGAACTGTGATTCTGTATAAAAAAAAGATTGTGACTCACAGCAACTTCAGTGAAGGGATAAAACTATTTGGATATAGAAGCCCAGATTTATAAGACCCAAACTGGTAAACAGGCCAGGAACACCATCAGATATTCACATAAAGGAAAAGCGTACACAAAATGTTTAATATAATCAGTGGTTGAAGCATTGTAATGTTCAACAGTAGAGTGACTTTTATTCATCAAATTAGCAAGGATTTCATAGAAGCAATAATACCCAATGGTGCAAACATGCAGGGAGTGAGAGACATAAGGCAGTGGGTATGCAAGTGGGTGCATTTTTGTGAAAAACAATTTGGAAATAAGTGTCAGATTTTTGAAAAAAGTTAAAACTTTGACCCTGTAATGCCATTTCTGAAAATCTAAGGAAATAATTAGAGATGCAAACAAATGTTTATATACAAAGATGTTCACCAAACACAATTTACAGTAAAGCAACTGGAAAACCTAAGTGACCAATAAAAAGGAAATAGCTAAGCAAATTAGCCATTACATTGTATGTTACAAGCCATTAAAAAGTTATTAATGAAGAGTAATGATTATTCATAAAATGTTAAGTGAAAAAAGAATTCCAAGTAACTGCTACTGTATAACTATATAAAGAGAAAACTGTCTAAATAGGGAATGGAAAGCAATAATCTTCAACACTGATAGTCAGTGGTGATTTGGGGGTAGGACCAGAGGGGAAACTTCTTTTTCCTTCTCTTGATTTTTTTTTTTTTTGTATTGTGGTGATACTTTAAGAAAACACAGCATATACATTTTAAAAATTGAAAGTACCCCTCTTTCTCTCCTTGAAGCATCTCATTTATCTGAGGCTGTCTCTTCAGAGAGCCTCAAAATCGCCCCCTTTCTGGAGGGACCACTCATATCTGGTTCACTCTGTTCTCTTCTCTGTTTCTGTGGGTCTTCAGTTCAGTTTATCTTCATTTGGTGTAACACACACTGCAAAGTACCCACACTGTGAAGGGACAGCCTGTGTGAGCCCACACAGAGCAGGGCCAGGATGGACACAGAGATGCGCAGACATGATCCCCTGTGATCATAAGCTCAGAGTTTAAGAGAAGAGCCAGACAGACAGCAAGAGTCCTTGAATCCAAAAACCAAAGCAAAAGCAATGGAAAAGGTGTGCCGAACAGGCCCCAGTAACCTGCTATGGATACTCAAGGGATAGCAGTTCTGATCAGGGAAATCAGAGGAGGTGATAGTTGAGCTGGGTACCAGAGAGAAGAAAGGGCATCCCTGGATGCAGGTATAGTGATAGCAAGAACAGAGACCCAGCAGTGTAGCAGGTTTCAGAGGGTGGCATTCAGTATAATAAACACCCAGATGAGTGTAGCGGGGAGAGAGAAAAGTGAGGCTAGGTCAGTGGGGGCCTTATGTGCAAGGCTCAGGAAATCAGGCTTTTTTCTATGAACAGAAGGACTCTCCAAAGGATCTGAAGGAGAGGAAGACAGACTCTTTAAGGAGGGTCCAATATTTCCACTGTTCATGTGGCAGGGCAGAGCTCACAGTTGGGCTCAGAACAGATGCAGTTAAAGAGATTCGTAACTCCAGACCCACCAAAGATACAATGATTCCAGAACTGTGCCCCGCTCTGGGGCTGTGACTGACCTTTGTCCTGCACCAGGACCTCGAGCTCCTCCCGAACGCCATCGTACCAGCTGGTGATGTCCACATGGAGGGAGTAGTCGCAGCAGGATTTGGTGTCTGCTGCTTCATGCCATTTCTCAAAGGAGGTCAGCAGGCTGGACCCAGGTTCAGGAAGAACATGGTCAACTGGGACAGAAAAATATGTGTCACATCCCAAGATGCTCAGGACCCAAGATGGGTAGCCTCTTCCTTGCCATTATCATCACCATCACCTCCAATATCAGCATAACTACTGTGACCATCCCTTATCCCCCCATCACCATGATCATCACCACCACCTACACCATCCAGACCAACATCCTCAGCATCACCAGCCTCTTCATCGCTCCCACCATCATCAACATCAATATCGTTATTGCTACCATCATTATCACAATCGTCAGCAGTGAAACGGTCACCACCATCTCAGTCTTCATTGACACCACCGCTGCTACTGTAATCTCCTCTTCCTCCTCATCACCATCGTTAGCATGACTGCTTACTGAATGCTTACAATGTATCACACACTGCCACAAAGGCTTTACATACATTATCTAATAAAGTCCTCACACAACTACCCTGTGAAGTGAGTATAAATACCCTCACTTGGCAGATGAGGAAAACTGAGGCTTAAAGAAGGTGAAAAACGTCCAAGGTCACACAACTAGGAAGCAGTACAGAGAAGATTCCCAGAGTCCAGTCAGCTAGAAAGACTGGACCGTTTCCTGTGACTCCATGTTACCTTCTTGGGCATAGAATGCAAAGGTGAAAAGGACTTAAAAGAATATGGACTTGACCATCCCTTTTTCAAATAAAGTCTTAGATGTAAAGCCTATCAATGGGGAGACATCTGTCTTTTAAACCACGCTGGGCTCTGCACATCCCTCTGTTCCCGCCCTGTTTCTAACATCCATTCTTCACAGCCATAAAGAGCAGTATCTGCTACCCAACCCCTCTCACTCCTCCACCCATGTAGAGCATCAGATTAGCCTTTGCTAGTTTGACGTTCCAGTCCTTACTCTACCTGACCTCTCAGGACATGTCAAATCACTCTCCCCTTCTTTAAACTCACTCCTCCATGGTTTCCATGGCAACGTGACTTTCACAGTTTGGAAACATTGTACTATGCATCATTATCACAGCAGCAGTCCTGACACAGCCACTTTCCAGCTGTGAAAATTTCAGCAGCTTCTCTCTCTGAGCCTCTGCTCTCCCAATGGTCGGAACAACCCCTGCCTCACTGGTTCTAAAACTTCAGCCTTCTGCACACCGTGTACCCAGAGCAAAGAGCCTGATGTTCCTCACAATGCTGGGGATTTGAAAGAGAAGTAGCAGCCTATGGCCTAAAGCAGGGGTACGACTCACTGATCATTGTGGTCCCGCCCGCCAGCGCTGCCTTGGTCCCTTGGAAGAAGTCATCAGCAGCCGTCATCCCCTGGGAGGGCTTCTGCAGATAGGTGTTGACATCAATACCTCCAGGAATAACCATCCGCCCATTGGCTTCAATGGTCTTTACTCCACCGGGAACAATTAAGTTCTCTCCTATTTGCCTGGAAACAGACAACAAAGACAGACTTTGGTTCTGAAAACAAATGGCTGCCAACTGTGCGGTTTTGGTTCCATGAGATAAACATTTCTGAGGCAGGTCCCACTCAGGGCACCAGGTGGACAGAGAAAACTCAGGCAGGGTCTCTGCCCTCCAGGGGCTTACAGCCTAATGAGGAGAGACATATAAGCAGAGGTTTATTACAACCCAGTTCACACCGAGGGGGAGGGGGGCTGGGAGCACAAGGTGGGCCATTTCATCAGCCCTGGTGATCTGGGAGGGCTTCCAAGGGGAGGCAGGGGCAGAGCTGAACCCAAGAGCAGTGAGACCAGCATTGGCCTTAACGGGAAAGCGTTCTCTGAACAGCTTGTCACTCAAGAGTAACTTCATAGTCTCCTGGCAATTGCCCGGGGGACACAGAGATAAGTGATGGCAGGGAGGCAGAGTGACAAGACCCCTCAGCTCTGCACGTCCTCAAGGGCAAGGCTACGGAGTGAACTCTGACAGTCCCAAATCCATATGTTGAAGCCCTAACCCCTAGCCCTCCAGAATAAGACTATATTTGCAGAGAACGCCTCTAAAGAGGTCATTAAGTTAAAACAAGGTCACTAGGGTGGGCCTTGACCCAGTATCCGGTATTCTCATAAGCAAAGATTAGGACACAGACATGTACAGGAAAGACCACATGGGAACAAGAAGACGGGCATCCCAAGCCCTCAGAAGAAACCGACCTACCCACACCCTGATCTCAGACATCCGGCCTCCAGAACTGGAAGAAACAAGTATCTGCTGTTTAAACCTCCCCATCTGTGGACTCTTATGTCAGCCCCGGCAAACTGATACAGACATGCAATCCTCACAGAAAACAGTTGTGAGCACCAGCCTCAGGAAAGCTGCTTAACCATCAGGCATTAACACCGTAAAACCTGCCATGAGGGAGTCACACCGAGGGTGGCAGGGCTTTTCTAGATAGACTGACCAATCCTTCTGTTCCCCATGTGCTTGCTGCCTGCAAACGTCCTTGAGAAGGGGGGCGAATTCCAAAAGTTGAGGAAGGAGGAAGAAGAGCCTAAGAATTTCAAAGCCTTGTCCCTGTGGCACCTATTGGCTGTGTCTTGTGTGTTGGAACCAGAGTCAGGAGATGTATCTAGGGGCCAGTGGAGGGATTGGGTTGGGGGTGGATGGAAAAAGACCAGGACAGATTCAACAGCCTCTATGGCCAGCACCCGCCTGAGACCACAAGCAATGGTTATTTAAAACAGAAATCCAGGGGCTTCCCTGGAGACTCAGTGGTAAAGAACCCGCCTGCCAATGCAGGAGTTTGATCGCTGATCCAGGAAGATCCCACGTGCCGCGGAGCAGCTAAGCCCATGCAGCACAGCTACTGGGCCTATGCCCTCGTGCCCAGGAGCCCAACTACTTTGCCCGCAACTACCGAAGCCTAACACCCTAGGGCCCATGGTCCACAAGAGAAGCCCCTGCAGAAGCCCACACAATGACACCAAGAGTAGCCCTTGCTCGCCACAACTAGAGAAAAGCCTGCGTAGCAATGAAGACCCAGCACAGTCAAAAGTGCACAAATAAATAAAAAGTTTTTAAAAAGAAATCCAGTTGTGCTGAACTGTTGGGATTTGGCCCCAACATGAGTTTCTCTAAGTTATCTAAAAACATCAGTAATGAGGACGCAGGAAAATGTTGCTTCAGTGACCACAAAAGTCAGGCGCCAGAGTCCACACACAGGAGTAGAAGCAGAAGCTCCTTGATCTTCTGGACTCCCGGCCTGGCTGCTTGGGGCACAGAGGTGACCGAGCTCTATGTGGGGGGTCTTCCAACAGAAGTGGAGCATCACACAGTTTGCCCTGAAAATGGAAACAGGTCTAGTCCAAGCACAGTGCCAAGGCCACAGTGAGCCCCCAGGAAATCTCAGCATTTCTGCCCATTTCACCAGCACAACTGCAGCTGCTGCTTCTAACTAACTGCCAACCCTCCTGCCTCTAGAATTCTCATCATCATCTAGAGAACCCTGCCGGGTCCAATCTCCCCACTGCCCATCTCCAAGATCATGGATGGTGCGAGGAGCTGAAGGGAAGGTGGTTCAGGGAAGTCACCCCGAGCCTTGTAACTGCTATTGTGCACTGACCGTAGAAGACTTTTCTAAGCTCTTTATGGAAGGTCTCATTCACGTTCACACCAGCTATTAAAGACGACAGGGTGATGTTCAGAATGTGTACCACTCACAAAGGAACAGGCACAGCCCAATCAGAACGAACACGCACACAGACACCTCGGCACAGCCTTCCAGTGGGAACCAGTGGAGTCAGCCCAGTCTGATCCTGGTCTGTGTGACTTGGCTGCCACACCGCAGCGCCAACAATGGCCTCTTCAGGGCCATTCTAACCAGGCAGATCATCGCCTTTTTACAAACCCTCGCATCTCTTGCCAACAACTCGTGAAGGAGGAAGTTTTCACATTTTACAAAAGAGGAAAACGGAACTCAGAGAGGGGTGGTAACCTGTCCAAGGCCACCCAGCGAGTCAGTGTTGGGTCTGGATTCAAGCTCAGTCTCCCCCAGTCTATCAGACTCTGCCTGCCAGGCTCAGATGCCTTCCTTCTTCCCTTCCACAGAAGCAGCAGGTTCTCCCCAAACTGGGATTAAACTAAACGGGACCCCCAGTGAGCCCCCACAAATTAGAAGGAGGGCTCCCTGAGTGGCTCTCAGTGGCAATGTGGACGGAAGGAAAGGAAAGAAAGGAAGGACTGGGAGAAGCAGACACGGGCCCCCAGCCAGCATCACCCTCACCACCATTCAGAAAAGAAGTCCTCAGCCATCAGCATCTGATTCTCCAACGCTCAGCAAATTGGACGGAGCCCTCGATGAATCATAACAGATGCTGCACAAACGTAGCTGAATGGCTTTTAGTAAAACATGGTGAATGGCCGCAAGATGAAAGGATTCTTGGGGTTTAATCAGAGTGAGAGGAATAACTGAGCCTCCTCGTGCCAGGCAGTTCCTTGGGCTCTCCTCACTTCCACACCTCCTTCTCAGCCAGCAGGGACCTGGGCCCCAGGCGACCATCAGAGACTCCGTAAGGCAGTCAGACAGTCACTTGCTCTGCTTAATAAGGCAGGAAAGGCACCTCCAGTGCTTAGAAAGCTTTACAGCAACAGGGTTAAAAATAAAAGGCATCTCCCACGAACAGCTAATGAATCTTGGATTTACAGACACTGCTTATTTCCTGAATACCCTGGGTGACCTAAGTCCTAAGTCTCTAGGAGTTCACGCAAACAGCAAGCACTTAATAACTGCAGCCCAACCTATGAGCACGGGCTCCATCTGCTCACATGCTGGACTGCAGGTCTTCCAACCCCCAAGTGCACATGGCCGGTGAGAATAGTGGTTCCATGAAGGGGTTCTCCGTGTCACTATGTCCTTCACGCTCAGAACCCCAGAGGCCTCACATAAGTGGGGAGCTCAACACGGAGCGGTTGTGCCTCATCTAAGCTGCAGTGACTCAGAAACCTCACTTTACCATGCATCTCACCACACTCCACCCCACCCCACCATCCCTTTCTGGTTCCAGGCTATACTGTGCCTGAGACTGAGGTCCCCACCTTCTGATGTCTAGGACTGTATGTTACACTTGCTTCATCAGCACTCTGGGGTCCCATCCACCCCGGCACAGTGCTAGGCCCTATGGGATGGCAGACAATGATAAGATCTCTCATCAGCGCCAAGGGCACTGGTGGAGGTGGTGAGGGGTATGTGGGCACATTCACCACAGAGAACAGTCTGGGTTCTGGAAGGCTTCCTGGAGGAGGAGCCACACAAGCTCGGCTGGTAGGACAAACAGGAGCTGGGAGGCAGGGGCATGACATGAGGATGGGGGAGGGGCAAGGCATTTCAGATGGAGGATTTATGGATGCAAGTTTCCCAGGGGAGAACTGCTTGGCAAGTTCTGCAAAGCCCATTTTTAGTGCAGAGGGAACTGGGGGAGGAGGAGGGGATAAACTGAAGAGGTGAGGCCTGAGCTAGACCAGAAATGGTCAGATCCATTCAGGATAAATCGGTGGGGGGTCAGGCAGAGGGAAGCCAGGAGGGGCTCAACGCTGCCCTTGGCACCTACTCCTCACAGATGGTCCCTTAATGCGCAAGGCAATCCACAGCCTCCTCCTGCTCACCCCTCCTCTTCCTCTGCCCCTTCCTCCCTCTCCTCCTCCTCCCCCCCACCATCATCGTCATCGTCAGAGGATACACGCCCGGGATGGACCCACCAGTAAACATTCGTTCCTATTTGAACTTGACTCTGCTCACACCCGCTCTGCCTTCTTTCCAGGGCCAGCTGCCCACGTTGAATATGAGATGATCTCCAACTCTGCTCTTCGCAACTCCAGAGGAAGAGCCGAGTGGCAGAGCAAAACCACGTAAAAGCCACTGTCTGGTGTTAGGGGCTGAACAGTGTCCCCCGAAACCCACATATTGAAGCCCTAACCCTCAGTAACTCTGAATGTGACCGTGTTCGGAGACAAGGTCTTTAAAGGGGTAATTAGGTTAAAATGAGGCTGTTAGGGCGGGTCCTAATGCAATAGGGCTGTTGTCCTTTTAAGAAAGAGGAGGACAAACCAGAGGCACACACAGAGGAAAGGCCATGGCAAGAAGATGGCCATCTGTGGGGGTGGGTGCAGGGGAGGAAGGCTCCAGAGGGAGGGGACATACCTACGCCTAGAGCCGATTCACACTGTTGTACAGCAGAATGCAATACAACATGGTAAAGAATTACCCTCCAACTAAAAATAAATCTAAAAAAATAAGGCGGCGGCTGTCGGCAAGCTAGGGAGAGAGGCCTCAGGAGAAACCATCCTGTTGGCACTTCGGCCCAGGACTGCAGCCTCCAGAACTATGAGAACAAATTTCTCTTGTGTAGGTCTCCCCATCAGGGGTACTGTGCTCTGGGAGCCCACCCAGCCTCACACCTCTGGGAGGTCCTACACGGCTGAAGAGGCAGCCAGCCAGGAGAAGGCACAGGAGAGCTCCAGAGTCCCAAAGCATGTCTTCCCTATACCAGACAAGAACCCTGCCTGGAGGCCAAACATGCCTCCTTCTCTCCTGGAACCCTCCACCCAATTCCAGAACCTGCGGGCAGGTAGGGAAAAAAAGCTATGAATCTAGTCAGGTGTGCTAGGCTGGAATTGGGCCCTTGCCCCTAACTCATTCTGCAACGTGGAGCAGCCACTTGCCCCCCGGGGCCCACCACCCGCCAAGAACAGAAGAAGGGCTGGTATGCGTGCTTCACAGCCTCTGTGGGCCCCACGGCCTGTGTGAGCACCGTGGCAGGGAGCCTGTGTCGTCACGGGGTGCTCAGCAAACACCATCCCCTTCTCCACCCATGGTTTGCACCTCCCCACACGTCTCCATCCCTGGGAGTCAGAGCCAGCACACTTATTCTGGGGCAGAATGCCAGCCTTCTACTTCTTCTAAGGGCTGGGCAGCTTAAGGAGACGGGCTCCTTAGAAGGTGTGTTTGGTCCACCCACTTTATGAGTCCATCTTCCAGGTAGACGTCGGCGTAGAAGGACTGGTCATCGTTGATGATGCGTCCGCCCTTGATGAGAAGCCGGTCACTCTGAAAAGCCAAGCAAAGTAGTAAATGTCATTATAGAAAAGCCAAGAAATGCTTTTTTCTAACTTTCAACATAAAATTTTCAACTAAGGAATGGCCTTAAAAAGCCCCCTGGCAAGCCTTCATCCAGATTCTTTCAAGACTTCATCCTTCTCCTTTCACCTCTTTCCCCTCTTAAACACTGGCTTTGTATTCACTGAGTTATTTTAAAGCAAATCTCAAACATGGTATCATTTCACCCATAAATGCTTTACTACATAATCTGTTAGGCAATTTAAAAAAAAACAAAACTAAGATCCATTATACCAAAAAACCCGGTCATCATCAATTCCTTCAGCTCAGTTAATAACAAGACCATGTTCAATTTTACTTGACTGTCTCAAAAATGTCCTTTTACACTGGGGTATTATGAAGAGGAATCCACCCAAAGTCCCCAGAGCACATCCAGCCCACAATTCTCTGCAGTCCACTGAAATCTGTACCATCTCCTCCTCTTTTTAAATGTCATTCATTTGTGGAAGAAACTGGGTCATTTGTAAATAGAACAAGAATTTCTTCAGGCATTATTATTGAAATTAACAAAACTCAATTTCAAGACATTTTCAAACAAGTGAAATGGCCAAAAAAGTAAAGTGACATTCCCCAGGAAAAACACCACCAAATAGTGTTCTGGTGTTTTTTCCCGATTTCCCTCTACTTCCATACTTGTGATCCTAACACACCTAGTCATTCACTCACCCGAGCACCTATCAGATACTAGCCCAGGAGCCTGGAAGAACAGGAGAATGAGCTCTCATGGAGCTGGTGAGGGACGGACAGAGGTTTAACAAATCTGGGAGTATATTAGTTTCAAAAAAGAAGAATTACAGGGGGTGCCCATCATGGGCACAATGCGAAAGGGCTGCTGACCTTACTGGGGAGTCAGGTAAGGCAAGCTCAGATCTAGAAAATAATTATAGATAAGCTGGACCAAAAGGTGAGGAAGAAGGCCAGTAGGGTGAGTGCTAAGTGCCTGGGCAGAAAGAACTGACGTGCCAAGGCCCAGAGGCAGCAAAGAACACAGCCAATTCTAAGAGCTGGAAAGAACATACAATTGTGTCCTTTCTGCATTTTACCATAAGCCTGTCTCAAGTTATTTCATTTAAGGGGTTACAAAATATTTCATTTTATGGATACACAATAGACTGTTAATTATTCCCCCATGGTTCTTTTCAGTTTCACAATGATACATATTTCTACAATGAACATCTTTGTGTATAAAGCTTTTCTTTTAATTTGGACTATTTGTTAAGGTAAATTCTCAGAAATTTAACAATTGAGTCAAAAAGTATAAACCGTGCTTGCATCCCTTGATAAATAACTAGACTGCTTTTCAAAAGTACCTCTCCAATTTGCCATTCTGAGACCACCAAAACACCTTTGGTTGTCATTAACATTAATTTGTGCCTCTTGGAGGCTGAGAACTTTTTCTGCCACATGCCCACTTACTGTTTGTGTTACCTCCTAGCTGGAGATGTAGTGATGGACAAAGCAAGCCTCTGCCCTTAAGCCCTACCTCTTGGATAGGAAGCCAATTGTTACTGTTATAGTAAACAGTAACAATTCAGAGTAACCACCTCAGAGGGAGAGTCTTGCATGGGTTCCTCTGAAAACTGAGCCTGAGATGAGGATTTTAGAGGCAAGCAGTGATTCTGGGAGGTGATTCCAGGAAGTGGAGTACGGGAGGCATGTATGGAAATCCAATACAGCGAACCCACTGATCCAGCTAACACAGGGTACCCAGTGAGTAACTGGGGCCAGATCCCACGAGGGCCCCCTGAGAAACCCTCTATGGATACAGAATGCACCTCAGGTGGGTCCCAGTGGTCCCACAGCACTGACCACGAGAGGAAGGCCGAGGATGCTGCACAAGCCTAGAAAAGAAGGTTGTCACCCAAATCAAGGAATCAGCAAATGCGATACATGCATGCTCACGCAGTCAAGCCCAGCCCTTCCCGATCCCACAGACTGCAGCCCGCCAGGCTCCTCTGTCCATGGAGTTCTCCAGGCAAGAATACTGAAGAGGCGTTGCCATTTCCTACCCCGGGGGATCTTCCCGACTCGGTCAAATCCACATCTCCCGCATCTCCTGCCCCAACTAGCACCGTCTGGGGCTTCCCGGGGGGCTCAGTGTTAAAAGACAAGCACGGGACACAACTCAGTGACTAAACAAACAGACAAAAAACTGAGGAATCAGCAAAGGCTTGCTGAGCAGAAACAGAGCCTACAGCCTGCTACT
Organism: Neotragus moschatus; assembly: GCA_006410615.1. Lineage (NCBI taxonomy): Eukaryota > Metazoa > Chordata > Mammalia > Artiodactyla > Bovidae > Neotragus > Neotragus moschatus. Next base: position 181,053 of record SJYA01000974.1, on the reverse strand, counting down.
CAGAACCCTCTAGTGGGTTCTTACCCACTAGCCTCCAGAGTGAAGGCTAAGTTAGTGAGACCCTACTTAATCTGGACTCCTAGTATGTAGGCGAAATTCACTCTCTCACTTGCGCCAGGCAGCTCTCTGCTTAGTGTCACCTGAGGGTCCTCCCCTTGGCTAGCTTGTTTGGGACACCTTACATCACGGTCTCGTCTGCAGACCCGTCACCTCTTACCCACTTTATGTTTATACAGTTCTTAACACAGTACATCTGACATTGCCTACATTTACATGTGTGTTTATAAATGTGCCTTGTCGCACTGACATCAGAGGTGTGTCCCCCCACTGGCTGCATCAGGTACCACTCACAGGGAACCAACTGCACTCGCGTTACTGCGGAAGGATGGAAGCACCTTTAGTTGTCCCTGCAGTGCCCTCTGAGACTTGATTCCATGAGGGCAGGGATTTCACCTGTTTTTTTCACTGCTGGGTCTCCAATGCTTTGGGCACAGCCTGGAAGGATCGATGAACGGATGAATGCCTGAACTAATTCTCAAAGGATGACTGCGTAAAGATGGAGAGAAAGGGCATCGTGGCCATGAGTCAAGGAACTGCGAGCCATAAGCCAAGAAACAGAAGTATGTCCTGTTCTCCAGGAAGAGGGTCTCTGGAGGAAAGGGCTTCAAGCTCAGTCACCCCCAGGCCCAACCACCTGCCTCTTATCTTTAAGACAGAAGCCAGGACCAAAGGAAAGAGCCCTGGGCACTGAGTATCCAGAGGCAGAGACACACTGCTGTGCAGTTTTCTTGGACACTGGAAAGTGGAGAAATGTGACTCACTGGCAGCTGGTGCCTGGTTTCTGGAACACGGTCTCCCGTAGGCAGTCGACTGGCTTGTCACATTTAATAGAGGGCTTTTCAGGCTAATCCTGAAAGGCGGTATTTAATGCACTGTACCCAGAAGATCAGCCCCACCCAGCTCTGCTCTTCCTAGAATCAGATGTTCAAATCCCCGCCCGGCCCCCCAGCTACCAGCAGATACCATGTGTAGCTACCATCAGGGTCCTGGCTCTTGCTGTTCTCAGGGGCCAGCCTATTTCTAAAAACAATAAGCTCACAGCAGAAGGCAAGAGCTGAAGTGACTTCTTTTTTATTCCTTCAAATGAGTAGCATGCTTGCCTTTCAACTGACACTTTCAAAAGCACTGTTCTTTGGAACTCTAGCCCAGCAGGGTTTTAGTAGATGTTGATCCAAAAGGGGAATCCCAGGTGCAGTGAGTTTAGAAAATTCTGGGTTAAAGAGATGCAGAGATGGCTTTTATGTCAGGAATTCCCAGATCCTTTACTGCCGATGTGTAATGTGAATATTCAAGAGGGGAACTGAGTTCATCTTTTCCAAATTTAGACCCTTCTCATTCTGTGGGACACTTGACAAAGATACTTTTTCTCAGAAGACATCTCAGGAAATGTGCTTCATGGCTGTGGCGCGCTCCATGCCTGTTTTTGCTGAATGGTTCTCAGGGAATGTGAGGTCCCATTGACCTCAGGTAGAAATGGAGCTTGAGGTGGGCTGACCTCCCAAATTCACAAACTCAACATGGGTGGAGATCAGACCCAAGGTTTCCTAACTTCCTGTCCAGCGTTCGCTCCATCAAACACACTTTTGTCCCATTTTTAAACATGTTCACCCATTTGAGGGCTTCCCTAGCGGCTCAGCAGTAAAGAATCCGCCTGCAATGCAGGAGTTGCCGGAGATGCAGGTCTGGCTCCTGGAAGAAGGCAAAGCAACCTACTCCAGTACTCCTGCCTGGAGAACCCCCCAGACAAGAGGTGTCTAGTGGGCCACAAAGAGGGTCGCAAAGAGACACGACTGATGTGACTTAGCACACACGCACATGGTAGAAGCCGTAACTACCTGTGATCAGATGCAATTTCGAAAGAACCTGGGGATCTAGCTTTCTAGGACTCCCTTTCTTCATGCAGGAAGTGTGAGTGAAAAACCCTACAGAGCCATACTTCCCTCCAACAGTAAATTTGATGACACACAATTTTGAAGAGTTTAACAAAAATCACATTTAAAAGAAAAATACCAATACCCTGCCTCTCCCAGGATTACCACAAGGAGCAAACAGTCAGCAGATGTAAACAATGACAAACTCTGTACAAGACTCACTGTTAAATACCTTGAAAGAAAATGAAATACCTCATTAAAAATTCAACAAAAATCTAACAGCAAGGGTAAGTCAGAGACTGCCCACTTCTTCCCCGGTGACAGCAGTAACCTAAAGAGACTTACACTCATCATGGCTCACAGCCTTGGATTGTGTTGTATAAGAACAAACGTTCAGAGTCAGATGTAGCTTCCAATCCCCGCTCATCTGCTACCCATGTGACTTAACCTGTCTGAGCCTCAGTTTCATCTATAAAATGGGGATAATTGTCCCCGCCTCATAAGGCTGAGGAAGAACCCCATGGGGTATCTATATAAAATGCTTTGCCCAGGCCTGCCACTGGTGAATACTCAGCAGAGTTACACATCGTTTATTCTTTGCCATTTTCTGTAGCAGAAATTACACTCAATAAATATTTACTTAAGAAAACAGTACGTGCAGCTAAAAAAAAAAAAAAAAATCTTGCCCTTAAGGAATTCTCAGGCCAGTGGGAGAGACTGAATCATAACCAGACCTTTGCACCCCAGTGTGGGAAGGGCTTGGACAGAGGGGTGGTGGGAGCAGAGAAGGCCTCCGCTCCAGCCCTTCCAGGAGAATCGTGCTTATTCTGAGCTTGAAGAGTGAGTAGGAATTAGCCACGTGGCAGAGGAGGGAGATGGAGAAGGGAATGGCAATCCACTCCAGTATTCTTGCTTGGAGAAGCGCATGGATGGAGGATCCTGGCGGGCTGCAGTCCACGGGGCTGCAGAAAGTCGGACACAACTGAGCAACTGATACAGACGGAGGAGATGGAAGAGGGAGGCAATGGCAGGGGACAGGCATGGGTTAGGGGGTGCCAGGAGCGCTCGAGGTCTGTCAGTGGTTTCCTCTGGCTGAAGGAGGACCACAGGGTGAGGAAGCTGGAGAGGCAAGCAGGTGCTGGCTCACAGGGGCTCTAACATGACAAGCAGACGCAAGGCTGGGCTGGTCATGATGGTAATGACGATCATGAAAAGGCTTTCACCAAGGAATCCAAGCCCACCAAAGCTTCTGAACCGAGACTGCCCAAACTGGGCAGAAGTGGGAGAAGAGAAACGGATCATCTGCACAGCTTCCTTCAAGCTGGGATTTCTTCGTAAGGGTATGCCTCAGCCATTTTTACGATTTGTATCACAGATCTTGACTTTTGACCTAGAAATTCAGTGCTGGGAATCTGTCCTCAGGATAATATCCCAAACAAGGTCAAAGAATTATCCACAAAGTGGTAAATCAAAATGAGTGACAAGATACCACACCACTAATGGCCTAACACTCAGCTACTAAAATAATCCCCAGGAATTTTTATTTATTTATTTATGGCTGTATGGGTCTTTGCTGACGTGCACAAGCTTTCTCTGGTTGTGGTGAGTGGGGGCTACTTCTCTTGTCGCAGAGCACGGGCTCTGGGGGCGTGCAGGCTTCAGTAACTGCAGTGCATGGGCTTTGCTGTCCTGCGGTAAGTGAGATACTAGATTCCCAGACGAGGGATTGAACCCATGTCCTCTGCATTAGCAGGCAGACTCTTAACCACTGGACCACTGGAGAAGTCCCTCCCCAGGGATTTTAAAGGATAGAGCACAGTGCTAGACAATAAAATGTTAGGTGGAAAAGCAAAATACCAAACTCTCTACATGGTAGATCTTTCTGGTAGTATCTGACTCCACCCAGTGCAGGCTTTGGGGTGCTTCCCCATGTCCCCACTGCCCCTTGTGCACCCCTCCCCCACAATGATCATCACACTTCACAGTCATTGGTCACGTGCCCACCTCCTGCTGGGCTGGATACCCCTCCACTCCCAGGAGAGCTCTGTGTGACTCATCTCCAAATCCCCAGGGACCATGCAGGGCCCTTACAAAGTTTTTAGCAAATGTTTGCTGAGTGGGACGGGAGGAGGTGACAGCCAGGAAGGAAGGAGAAGAAAGAGTGTTTGAAAAGGCAAAGGGCATGAGGAGAGAACAGAGGAGTGAGATAAAGGAGTGATAAAGAGGGAAGGAAAATGAACGAAAGAGGGAAGAAGGAAAGGGAGGAAGCTGGGGGAGAAACAATGAAAAAAGGAGGACAGAGTAGGCTGACAGATCAGAAATCTCTCTTTTTTGCTTTTAACATTCCCCGAAAGTCTAACCCTGCTGCCTGGGAACAGGAGCTTGCTTAGTGCAAATCCTGTTCAATACAGGGGAGGTTGTTCAATATAGGTGTGGCCCGCCTACACCCTGGTGCTGGGCAGTCATCACATCTCCATGGCCAAACATCGTGGGGAGCAGGAGAGCAGCACAGAGAACAAAAGGCTTTCTTCTCAAACCCAGCACTAATCTCCCTTCCAGCCCCAACTGTGAGGAGAGAGTAGGTGTTGGCAGGATGCCTTTGCTCTCTTCACGAACATCAAGTACCATGCTGAATGCCACTTTCGAAAATTAGCCTTTACAGTTTCCGATATTTCTACCCACACAACAGCAAAATAAACAACCATCAGTCAGGAGGGGAAGTCTGGATCACACTGCATCTTATGTACACTTTCCTGAGGGAAGCATGAAGCCTTCCTGAATTCTGATCTCCTTTCTGCATGGTGGGAATAAAGTCTGTCAATAAAGTAAAGTTAGAGGAACAGAAAACTCATTAAGGTCTGGTGAGCTTTAGAAGAGAAACAAGGTTCCACTCTCATCAAACCAACAACTTACCCCAAAGTCACTAGTTTAGCAACCTTGGCTGCTATCTGGAAAACATTAGAGAGTGAAAATTGCTATTACAGAGACAGAAAAAGGCAGTGACTATTTCATCAAGGAGAGGATGTTTGAGCTTGGTTCTGAAATATGAGATGCTCATGAAGCTGGAGGAAGGCATGGCAACCCCCTCCAGTATTTTTGCCTGGAGAATCCCTTGGACCTAGAAGCTTGGTAGGCTACTACAGTCCATAAGGTCGCAAAGAACTGGACACAACTGAAGTGACTTAACACACACACATACACACAGACATGAAGCAGAAAAGTGGAGGAGAAGTGGAAGATTCCAGCAAAATAAATAGTATACACATGGACACAGTTCTGAAGTTTTCAGGTTCCATGAAGTAAATGAGGACTGGAAAGCAGTACTGTGTGCTGTCCATGGTCCTGAAACACCACTAGGCACCTGGAAACAGATTTCCTGAAACCTTGTGATGAATTGTGGTTTCCCTGGAGGCTCAGATGACAAAGAATTTGCCTCCAATGCTGGAAACCCAGGTTTTATTCCTGGGTCTGGAAGATCCTCTGGAGAAGGAAATGGCAATCTACTCCAGTATTCTTGCCTGGAGAATTCCATGGACAGAGGAGCCTGGGGTCACAAAGAGTCAGACATGACTAAGCAACTAACACTTTCACTTTTTGATGCTGAAGATCTGGCTCTCTCCTACCTCACCCATCCATGGAGTTCTTCACTGCTTTTCCTTCTTAGATCACGGCATATCTGTAATCTTTATATTCCCACAGATAAAAAACAATCATGGATTATGCTTCACATTGTACGTAATAGCTGGCTTCAAGTACATCTCACTGAGTGCCACTGTTTCAATACTTTAATTATTCCACTCAAGAAACTGGGGGGAGACCCTGTGACACTCCACATCCCCGCTCCTACCAGGCTTCACTAGTTCACACACTGGAATCTGGGGTCGGTGGATTTTGTTGCTGTTTAGTCTTGAAGTCATGTCTGACTCTTTGCAACCCCATGGACTGCAGCAGGTCAGGCTCCTCTGTCTTTCACGATCTCCCAGAGTTTACTCAAATTCATGTCTATTGAGTTGGTAATGCTATATAACCATCTCATTCTGCTGCCCTCTTCTCCTTTTGCTTTCCATCTTGCCCAGCATTGGGATCTTTTCCAATGAGTCGGCTCTTAGCATCAAGTGGCCAAAGTATAGGAGCTTCAGCTTCAGCATCAGTCCTTCCAATGAATATTCAGCATTGATTTCCTTTAGGACTGACTGGTTTGATCTCCTTGCAGTCCAAGGGACTCTCAAGAGTCTTCTTTAGCATCACAATTCAAAGGCATCAATTCTATGCTCAGCCTTTTTTTTTGGTCCAACTCTCACATCATTACACGAATACTGGAAAAAACCATAGCTTTGACTATATGGACTTTTGTTGGCAAAGTGGTGTCTCTGCTTTTTAATACACTGCCTAGGTTTGTCATAGCTTCCCTTCCAAGGAGGAAGTCTTTTAACTTTGTCAGTGGACGAGTGAGTGCCAAAAATAGAGGTACTGGCTTTATACCAAGAGGGCAACTCCATCCGCTTACAGGCTGTAAGTGTGTAGAGATTTTGATCAGGCTGCCTGATTTATCAGTGGGAAGGGGCTCAGAGTAAATAAATGACAAATTACCCCTTGAAAGATGAAGAACCTCTTTGCGTCTGAAGGGCAAGCACAAAAACAAGTCTCAAAAAGATAAGGGACATGCTTGTCCATGCACTGAGTGCAGGTAGAATTGCTTTCTCATAAGGTAAGGAAATGTCAAGGTGAGTTCTGAAAGTTCTTAGCCCTTTAAACTCTACAAGCCACTGACTGACATTAAGTCACTGACTCACGCTTGCAACTCAAACATTCAACTGGACAGGTAGCTATGCCCTCCACTCACGCAAGTACAACTCACAACATGGCACCAGACCCTAGATGATGCTGCAGATCCACTGGGATTCCAATCCTCGTGCTTTTGTCAAGATTTTCAATCGCCAGATCTAGTTTATGGCACAGGAATTTATGTTATTAACAAACACCTCAGACATTCTCGACGGAGACCTTCTGTGGTAGACTGGGTTCCTTCTTTCACATTCCTTCCTGCTCTCCCACCCTTGCCATGCTCCAGCATGGGTGCAGGGCTCTCGCAGCCACACTGACTGTGGGTGTGCCTGCAAGACTCGCTCTGACCAACAGACTGAGAGTGGACGTGAGTGCACCAATCTGAGCATAAGCTTCAAGAGGCAGGTGGGTTTCAGCTCAATTTCTTTGAGAGTTTGTCCTCCACCATGAAAACTGCAAGACCCAGGGCATGATGCCTCCTTCAGTCTGAGTCCCAGAATGAGATGCTATGAGGAGCATACCTGGTTCAAATAGAAACCTGAAGATAAGTCTAGCTGAGTCCAGCTAAGCCTCTGCCACCCACAGACCTGAGAACAACAAGTAACTCTTGTTGTAAGCCACAGAATTACAGGGTTATTTATTTTGCAGTATTATTGAATCAAAGTGAACTGATACACCATCCAAAACTTGTGCCAGGAGCCACAGCCCCAGTAGCTGCTATCTGATTTTCTAGCTCAAATACTTTATAAACCCATGAGAATGTTCCTACCCCTAATGACCAGATCCCTCTTTCTTCTAGGCTCCCCACACAGCTGTCCCAACCAGCCTCCCTGTAGTAGCAAGAGCTACCTACAGTGCAGCTGCATGCTCTTATTAATTCACAAAAATCATTTGCCTTTGGTTTTGCCTCAGGGGACAGCCTGTCAGCCAGCAGCCCTTTGCCACACTTTCTAGGAAAGCAACCCTGGAAGGGCCAACAGGCCTGAGACTGAATGTAATGAACACACATTTGTTCTCCACCTGCATGGGGAGAGGATACAGCAGCATCGCCCTCCTTCATGAATCAGAAATACAGGTGGTCTCCAGGGGCTGCAGGATTTTCTGTAAGCTCAGGCCCATTTCCATGGCAACTGCAATTTTAACAGCGAGATCTCAAGTTCCACTGTACCTAACAGACATTCAGCAAATACTGATGAACTGAATATCTGGTTTTAAAATAACACAGCTCTGTCATGACCCCAGGAGTGGGCAAGGTCTTCAGGCTTCCTACAGAAGGGAGAGGCCAGACAAATCTGGATGTATTGGAGACCAACCATTTCTGCACTTCCTTGTCTCTGCTTTTTATCTTATATAAAGCAATCTGGACAGAAATCCTTTGCCTTCAAGAAAACTACATTCCCGAGTACAGACAAAGGACCAGTTGCACTACACAGATTTTCATTTCTCATTCATTTTTTTTCCTGTTTTTAATTCTGAAGTCACACTAAGAAGCAGGTATTATTGCTACAAATAAACTCAGAGAAGTGATGTAATCTGCTCAAGGTCACCCAGCCAGGAGATAATGGAGGCAGATTTGAACCTAGTGCCACACTAGGTACCTACCAAGGGACAACCCAATGTCCTGTGACAGTTACCCTAGTGTTCCTAGTTAAGATGCCTGCGCCTCAGTTCCCTGCTTTGAAGAACGGGAATAAGCAAGAATAGATCATACGTATCAAGCCCATTCCCAACGTTAGGCATCTCACCAGCCCTTCTGATGGGACTGCTGTGAGTGTGGCCAAAAGGCAGTAGGCAGATTAAAGGCTCTGAAACTTGGAAAGGGCTCTCCAGTGCTAAGACAGGAAATGCAGAGCCCTATTCACCTAATAAAGATGTCCTGGGTGGCACAGTGGTAAAGAATCTGCCTGTAATGTGGGAGACGCAAGAGGTGCAAGTGCGATTCCTGGTTCAGGAAGATCCCCTGGAGGAGGGAACGGCAACCCACTTCAGTAGTCTTGCTGGGAAAATGCCATGGACAGAGGAGCCTGGTGGGCTAGGGCATCACAAAGAGTCAGACATGACTAAGCAGCTGAGCACGGACGCAGTCACCTAACAATTACTGACAACGCCTCCTGTGAGTCAGATGCTTCCACACTAACTATCTCATTTAAGGCTCATTTAACAAGGAAGCAGTGTTGTCTGCTGGCTAGGGACATGGAGGGTAGAAGCCAGAATGCCTGAGTTCTAAGCGGGCCCTGCTCTTATTACCCTTGTTCCTTAGGCATGTTTACCTCTCTGTTCTTCAGTGTTCTATCTATAAGGCAGAGAGTGGTTTTGACAAAGTAAATGAATTGATGTGTAGACAGAGCTTAGTGTCTGATTTATAAAGTCCTTGCGACCTGGGGAAATCAATCTCATTCAAACGCCCAGTTCCATTTTCAGCTTCTCTCTAACCGTTCACACCCCAAACCCAACATCTATTCCAGAAGTATCCTTATACCTACCTGCTGATCTCCACCTCCCACTGCACCTGCCCCAGGTCAGCCCTCTTCCCCGTCTCCCTGCTGCCTGCCTTGACCCCTCCCAGTGACCCCAGCCAGTGACCTTTCTGAAACACAAATGCAACCATGTCGTGTGTGTGCTTAGTCCTTCAGCCATGTCCGACTCTCAGAACCCACAGACTGGAGCCTGTCAGGCTCGTCTGTTCATGGGACTGACCATGGTGTGTGTCTCCTTAAACCTCTCTCCAGCTTGTACTCACACGTAGGATAAAGTAAGCCTCCCAGGCTCTTCCTGGTCTGACCCTTGTCCTCTCCCAGCATTGCACTATATTAGTCTATTCACACTATAGTCTGGTTATCTAAGGCCTCCCAGGTGGCGTTAATGGTGGCCAATGCAGATAGATGTAAGAGACATAGGTTCCATCTCTGGGTCAGGAAGATCCCCTGGAGAAGAGCATGGCAACCCACTCCAGCGTTCTCGCCTGGAGAATTCAATGGACAGAGGAGCCTGGCGGGCTACAGTCCATAGGGTCGCCTCTGCGGATGCGACTGAAGCAGTTTAGCGCCGCACTGCACTCTGGCTCTCTAAGCCGCACTTTCACAGCCCTGTGCCTTGGTCTATGGCATCTGCTACCTGGACTTCCTGCCACGCCTGCTCTGCCCATTGATTCCCAGCTCACCTTGTCAGGCACAGCACCCTGCCTCCAGGAGCGTGTGTTCACCTCTTGGAGTTCCTATAGCATACGGCTTGTACTCCTTAGTAGCATCATTTCACAACTTCATCTTTTGGCTCATTTTTGTTTGTCTATTTCACCCATGAGACTGTGAGACCCTTCACCCCAGAGACTACAGCTTACTCCTATGCAAGTTGTTAGCTGGGTGACCTGCAGTAAGAACTTAATCTCTGTGTTCCAGGTTTTGTTTTTTTTTTTCCTGTTAGTGGAGCTAATCAAAGTACTCAACTCACAGGATTACTTAAGTAAAAGCTCTTGACACACTATATACTGGCCTATAAAGCCCAATGTCTTATGCTGAATGTTCTGTGTGTTTTTGAGGAAGCAGGAAAAGCTCCCATTGCTTTTATCAGCTTCTCAAAGGAGTCTGACCCTAGAAAGTATTTAAACCAGTTTGCATGTGTGCTAAGCCACTTCAGCTGTGTCCAACTGTTTGCAACCCTACAGACTGCAGCCCACCAGGCTCCTCTGTCCATGGAATTCTCCAGGCAAGAATACTGGAGTGGGTTGCCATTGCCTTCTCCAGGGGATCTTCCCAACCCAGGGATTGAATCCAAATCCCTTATGTCTCCTGCATTGGCAGGCAGGTTCTTTACCACTAGCACCACGTGGGAAGCCCAAACCAGTTTAAAAGGTGCCCAATGACTAAGGTTTTATTTTGAATCCATTTCGTTCTCCATGCTCAGAAATAAAGAACAGCAAAAAGAAAAAATGGTGGGGGGGGGGNTTTTTTTTTTTTTTTTCCTGTTAGTGGAGCTAATCAAAGTACTCAACTCACAGGATTACTTAAGTAAAAGCTCTTGACACACTATATACTGGCCTATAAAGCCCAATGTCTTATGCTGAATGTTCTGTGTGTTTTTGAGGAAGCAGGAAAAGCTCCCATTGCTTTTATCAGCTTCTCAAAGGAGTCTGACCCTAGAAAGTATTTAAACCAGTTTGCATGTGTGCTAAGCCACTTCAGCTGTGTCCAACTGTTTGCAACCCTACAGACTGCAGCCCACCAGGCTCCTCTGTCCATGGAATTCTCCAGGCAAGAATACTGGAGTGGGTTGCCATTGCCTTCTCCAGGGGATCTTCCCAACCCAGGGATTGAATCCAAATCCCTTATGTCTCCTGCATTGGCAGGCAGGTTCTTTACCACTAGCACCACGTGGGAAGCCCAAACCAGTTTAAAAGGTGCCCAATGACTAAGGTTTTATTTTGAATCCATTTCGTTCTCCATGCTCAGAAATAAAGAACAGCAAAAAGAAAAAATGGTGGGGGGGGGGCGGGAGAGGGAAAAAAGGAAAGAAAAACCCAAATATTGTACTTAGAAACTGCACTGAAGAACTGCAGATATTTTGAAAAACAGAAGGTCCTAGGTAACTGAGAAATATCTTCCAGATCCTCCAGGAATATCCGTGTGAAAGAGGAAGGCATCTGTGAAAATTTCTGAGCGTGAAAGGTAGACTCTCTCTCTACATATGAGACTTTCCAACAACTGAGCTGCCCAGGAGTAAGCAGGCTGGTGTACAAAGTGGTGATCTCCCTGTCACTGGAGGTAAGCAAGGAGAGGGTACTTAAAACTCCTACACTAGAGGGGAGGCTGGGAGTTGGGGAGAAGCAATGGACACTCTTTTCTATGCCCTCGAATGTACAAACACAGAGAAATTTACAAAATTTAAAAGCTTCTTCTCAACTTTGATGCTGTATAAATCAAATATTTGCTTAGGACTGAATCCCTAAGGTTCTATGAATATGGTCTGATATTAATATAAAGTACATGCATGCATGCTAAGCTGCACCAGTCATGTCCAAGTCTTTATGACTGCATAGACTACAACACACCAGGACTCCCTTTGCTACATAGAGAAATTAAGGGACTTACCAAAATTACACAGCAAGTAAGCAGAACAGCTAGGATTCAAACGCAGAGAGTTTGACTTCAGAGCCCACATTCTTCCATTCTGGCTTTATCACCATCCTCCCAGCTCAAGAACTTCTAGAGTCTTCCTATTACCCTCAGAATAAAGTCAGAATTTCCTATACTTGGAGCTGAATTATCTACTCCAGCTCTATGAAGAAAAGGGATCTGAGGCCCAGAGAAGAACTGACTTGTCCAAGATCAAACATCCCACTTGCATTTGAGCCAGACTTAGAACCCGTGAGCTATTTCTGTCACTTGGAGCGCATTCTGCCTGACTTCTAAAGCCCTGTAGAGTTCTCCAGCTCCCCAGCCACTCAAATGTATTTCCAGTTCCTCACCCTCAGATTCAGCTATGTAAAATCCTCTCTCTGCTGACCACATTCACTCTCCAGCCCAGCTCTTGCCCAAGCTATTCCACCTGCCTTGCAATCTTTTCTTGTATCTCCACCAATCAAAGCCCTCAACACCTAGCTCATGCCATCCCCCGAGCCCCCAGAGACTAACTCCAATTGCTTCTGGCAAAAGCTGAGCCGTCCCTTCTCTGAACACCTCTAACACCTGTGCTCTATTCCACAGATTACCCTCTGGTCATTTTTCAGTCATTCCAGGTATGTGCAATTTTTCACTTAGCTGGAAAGGTCAAGATCATGAAATATGTGTTTCTAACCACCCCACTCCGGTACTCTTGCCTGGAGAATCCCATGGGCAGAGGAGCCTGGAGGGCTGCAGTCCACGGGGTCGCTAAGAGTCAGACACGACTGAGCGACTTCACTTTCACTTTTCACTTTCATGCATTGGAGAAGGAAACGGCAACCCACTCCAGTGTTCTTGCCTGGAGAATCCCAGGGACGGGGGAGCCTGGTGGGCTGCCGTCTATGGGGCCGCACAGAGTCAGACATGACTGAAGCGACTTAGCAGCAGCAGCAACCACCCACTGCATCTTGCACAACTCAAGGAACAGAAAAGATCTGCAGTTAACAGTCGCTGAGTACCTGTCATTCTGCATCTTCATCTCCTGTGTTGGGGGAGGGAACTGTCATCTGTTAGTCACTCACTATGTGCACTCACAAATGTTATATTATGTGTTTTCACGTACTCAGTCTTGGCCAAGTTCATTAACACAGGCGCTCAGGTCTAAGTGTGTACGGTTATGTTATAGAAGATGTCACAATGCAGTATCACTTGCGGGCTCTCTGATACACCTTTTAAGAATCTAATTTAAAATAATTTTACCCCAAAGAATATGGCCAACTACTCCTTGTCTGATCATGAACTTGACCAAACTGAGACTGCTTCTCCGCCCAAGATGACAGAAGCCCCGGTTCAGAACCAGACTCAGGACCAGATGTCCGCTAGTACTCCTCTTGTGGGCCAGATCACTGGCAGGTTTGGTCTCTGCTCTTCCTTGAGTCTCAGTCCTCCTATTCTACTTCCCTCCGATTTCACTAGATGCATGACAAATCCCTGTAGGCACCTCAAATTCTTTGCATAAAAAGGCACCAAGATAAACCACACAGTTAAAGGTAAGCTGAACACCATCTTTAGGAAGAAACAAGCTTTTTGCACATCTGTCTATTAGGTAATTGAGTCTGATGCACTTTTTATTTAATGATCACTTTCTTCCCTGCTCATCTCATCTTGAATGTTTGACTTCACACACACACACACACACACACACACACACACAGATTTCAATCAGATGGTGACTATTTTAGCAAGTAGATCAGACTATCTCCTCTTCCCTGCTTGAATGGACCTCTTCATTTCTCCACAGGTCACTAAAGCAGCTTTTTTAAGACTCTGTAACATCAGTTTACTCTTTGAGAAACAGGTTGCCTTCCTCAAAAAACCCAGTTAGAGATCACACAAATCCTTTTTTTTTTTTTAATCCTTTTGAATGCCATAATGGTCTGCAAAAATCACAAATGGTCAGTACGCATGGTCTTATTCATAATAATAATTCTTGGATCATCTCAGTGGACACTCCTGCCTCCCCTTCAGTGGCTCCATGGGGACACAGCGCATCTGCAGAGCCATCAGCCTTTGTTTGTTCAGAGCCACGCCCAGGATGCCCTACTCACTTAACCACCCAAGTGGGCACCAAAAAATCACTTTAAATTAATCCTGGCTGCGCCATTAATTTTTTAAAAAGCCACACGTGAAAGGGAGCTTTATTAATATTTTAAGCAATCCTTGGAGGCTGAAGCCAAGTGTTTTGATTTTTTTTTTTCCCCTCTTCTCTATCAGGCTACTCTAGTATTTCAGAAAAAGGCGGAGGCGAGGAACAGAGGAAAAGACATCGGAGTCAAGATGAGCAGAAGAGGGCTTCCGTGACGCAGCTGCTTCTGTCCCCACTGTGCCCTGTCTGGGGTGTCCCTTCTCCTCTGCTCACATCCTCTCTCCTATCCCTTGATTTCACTGCCAAAGCTACGACCTTATCCCCTTTGTTCAGACAAAGGAGCTGAGGCTCAAGGGGGCACAGAGACCCAACATCAAGGGGACTTAAGGATGTATCTTGGTCCTTTTGACAGCCCCCCCCCAACTTGGTCTCTCCACAGGCCACACACACACCATGGCTGCCAAAAAACATCTTATCTGTCTCCAAGGTTTGCTCTGATTGCACAGAGAAGCCGCATTTGGCTGCAGAGGTCGGGCTCCGCAATGCTGACTCCCCTTCAGTTTCTCTAAGGGGTCACACTCTGGCCTCAGGCCTCCCCTGACTCTCAGAGAATCCCCTCCCTCCTCCCTAATTCTCTCCCCCTCCCAGAACTGGGTGTTGCTGTGGTGGTCCCTCCCCTCAAGCCTCCTGTATTTCCCTTATAACAACCCCCCCACCTCCCTACACACACACACTTTGTTGCCATTTCAGGCTGAAATGTCTGTCTTTACTAAATTCTGGGAAGGTAAAGGACACGCCCATCTTATGTCTACTTTCCTTAGCATGCAGGAGGTGCATGGAACAGACCAGATCCTATTATTATTATTATTATTAACCTAGGAGCTGAATACTATTGAACAAGTTAAGGGAGCAGTAAGTGAAAAGCCACGATGCCTGTCCACTCACTGAATGGCATTCCAGTTCTTGTCACTTCTTATACATTATCAGTCAAAGGTTCTCAAGAAGCTGTGGGCCCTAGAAAGGAGCTCCATCCAAGTCCATCCTCTCTGGCTTCTCCTCTTAAACCACACCCCTTTCTAGCTGGAGTGGACTATATGCTCAGTGGCTCAATCGTGTCTGACTCTTTGTGACCCCATGGACTGCAGCCGGCCAGGCTCCTCTGTCCACGGAATTTTCCAGGCAAGAATACTGGAATGGGTTGCCATGTCCTACTCCAGGAGTGAACTATGTGAACTACATCAAACACAAATGCCTTGTCAAGGGCCACTTTTCCGGGAACTAAGGATCATTTTCGGCATCTCTCCTCCCCATGCTACTGGGGCTGCCAGAGCCACTCTCTCTGACTCTCCTTGACACACAGGTTGGCTGCCTGCTTTGCACAAAGGACTAAAGAAGCAAGATCAGTCAGAAGTTCTGAAGCCCTTGCTATGTGTCCACCAAACACTAAGCCCCTTGCCAGGGTCCTCTTGAATGAATGCTCCAGGGTCCTGTGAAATGGCCAGGGCTTGGCACACTTTGGATAGCAGAGCCCCAAGGCTCAGAAAGGAGGCAGAGCAGGGCTGAACACCCAGATCCATCTGGTATAAAAGCCGGGCCAGTTCAGCTCCACTCCAGAGGGCACAGCCAGCAGGCAGGGAGACTACTGCGGTTGTGTAGACAGAGCCACACAACTCCAGAGGCACTGCTCTCATAGACCCACCTCAAAGACCATCTTGCTAAACTTCCTTTGTGGAAATGGGGGTCCAGTACAGGATACGGATCTGCTCTGGTCCACAGCCACAGTGGTGCGCAGGCCTCCGCACTCATCAATCACTGGATCACTTCCATCTCCTGCCTCAGATCCCTTGAGGGCAGTGTCAGAGTCCAGAAGCTGGGACTGGCTCCTATAAATATTCCACACGTTCCTCCCCACTGCTTGGCCCTGAGGCAACCACATCCCTCCTGTGGATTCTTAGCCAGCTACAGCGTTAAAGGATTGGTTGCATATGCCTCTGTGTCTCAGAGGGCAGGGATTAGGGATGGCTAAGAGGTGGCCCCCATCTTCAGGGGCCACATCTCTGGATATGACTCAGCAAAGGTCGGCTGACAAGACCTGAAGCTGGGAAAAGGGGGAGTTTTCTAAGGGAAGATTCAGTCCAGAGCTGGCAGGAGGCAGGGCTCTTATGGAGAGGCAATGGGGCCAACCCCTCCCAACCTTCCTCTCAATTGCACCCCAGTGCTCCAGCCTCTGAGAGCTTTAGGTGGACAATGCCTCCTTCAGAAGGCTTATTGAGAAGATTCAATAAAACAAGATTCACAATACACCGAGCAGATAAGTGGGTAACATCAGTTCCTTTCCCCTTACCCAATGTGGCCCTGCCAAAGGTGCTTTGGGGCCATTCCTGAGCTTTTATCCCTTCTGGATAAAGGAGGATGCTAGGTTTCCTGTCTCAAACCTCAGCATCTTCTCGAGGATTCCATGGAGATGGAATTCCAGCAGGCCATCTACCTGGCTGCTCAGCCACCCAACGCCCATGGTTTTCCCCAGCACCCGAGGTCCACATCCCTCAGGAACGGTGTGGTTCAGCTCTAAGGCCTGGCAGGCAAGGAGGATGGAGGCCAGGTCTACGGGCCCCGCTGTGCCCTCAGATCCCCACCCTGAGACAAAGCCAAAAGACCTGGGATCCTTTGTTTCCGGCCACACCCTGGGACCCAGAGGACGGCTCAGCCCCCACCGCCATTCCTACCCCCCCCCGTGTTAACCCTTTCAGGGCCACAGCA